>CAUYPO010134764.1:0-15962 GCA_963574435.1 Cheirogaleus major
TTTTTTTTTTAGACAGAGCCTCACTCTGTTGCCCAGGCTAGAGTGAGTGCCGTGGCGTCAGCCTCGCTCACAGCAACCTCAAACTCCTCCTGGGTTCAAGCAATCCTGCCTCAGCCTCCTGAGTAGCTGGGACTACAGGCATGCGCCACCATGCCCGGCTAATTTTTTCTATGTATTTTTAGTTGGCCAATTAATTTTATTTCTATTTTTAGTAGATACGGGGTCTCGCTCTTGCTCAGGCTGGTTTTGAACTCCTGACCTTGAGCAATCCGCCCTCCTCGGCCTCCCAGAGTGCTAGGATTACAGGCGTGAGCCACCACACCTGGTGTCCAGCTAATTTCTTTCTATTTTTTTAGTAGAGACGGGGTCTCACTCTTGCTCAGGCTGGTCTCGAACTCCTGAGCTCAAACGATCCGCCCACCTCGGCCTCCCAGAGTGCTAGGATTACAGGCGTGAGCCACTGCACCTGGCCGTCAAATAGTTCTTAAAAAGGCTTAAAGCAAAGAACAGTTTCTTTTCCCCATACCCTGTCTCATACTGTGTACATCTAACCACTTTTAATTCTTTGAGCACTTTCTTTTGCGTGTATCTCCACATTTCAAATAGTATCTTATGCTGCTGTCTTTTGACTCATCATTTTTAGAGTCTGGACTTATAATCAATGAGGATTTTCGTTCACTTATACTCTTTTCCCCACTTCATGTTCCCAAAATAGTTATCAGACATTTAGTTTTATTTGGGGGTTGGCAAATTGTCTGTAAAGTAGCCAGATAGTAAATATTTTAGGCTCTGCAGGCCATACAGTCTCTGTTGTAACTACCCAACTTTGTTGTCATAGTGCAAAAGTAGCCATCAACAAACAGTATGTAAGCAAGGGGGTGGGGCATGGTTATGTCCCATTAAAACATTATATGGCCCAGCGAAGTGGCTCATTCCTGTAGTCCTAGCTCTTTGAGAGGCTGAAGCCAGAGCATTGCTTAAGCCCAGGAGTTCAAGGCTGCAGTGAGCTATGATTGTACCACTGTACTTACTCCAGCTTAGGTGACAGATTGAGACCCTGTCTCTTAAAAAAACACAAACAGGGCCTGGCACGGTGGTTCACGCCTGTAATCTTAGCACTCTGGGAGGCTGAGGTGGGTGGATCGTTCAAGGTCAGGAGTTCAAAACCAGCCTGAGCAAGGTCGAGACCCCATCTCTACTAAAAATAAAAGTAAATTAATTGGCCAACTAAAAATATATAGGAAAAAATTAGCCAGGCATGGTGGCACATGCCTGTAATCCCAGCTACTCGGGAGGCTGAGGCAGGAGGATCGCTTTAGCCCAGGAGTTTGAGGTTGCTGTGAGCGAGGCTGACGCCACAGCACTCTAGCCTGGGCAACAGAGTGAGACTCTGTCTCAAAAAAAACCAAAACAAAACTACATTTGCTAAAACTGGTGAAGGGTTTAATTTGCTGATCTATACTCGTTGTTAGCACCCTGTAAATTCGTTTACTTACGCTAAACCAAGTAGTTACTGGGTTTTCATCTTTTTTGTACAATTCTTTGTTTTTCCTGAGGCTTATAACTTTTCATTTTTCTGGAGGCTGATAATATGATTTGTTTTCTTTTCTTTTTTTTTTTTTTTGAGTAGTTCCACGGTTACAGAGAAGCGCCACATGTGGAGTTGTAGGTGGTATCGTTTCCAAGTAATGTGTCTTGTTTCTTTTTTCCCCTCAAGAGACAGGGTCTCGCTCTGTCACCCGGCTGGAGTACAGTGGTGCAATCATAGCTTGTTCAGAACATGCCTCTTCCCAGCCGGGTGTGGTGGCGCGCCTGTGGTCCCAGCTACTCCGGAGCCTGAGGCCAGCAGGCGAGGCTGCAGGGCGCATTCATCGCTCCTGTGAATAGCCAATTCGCTCCAACCTGGGCGACAGAGGGAGACCCCATCTCCAAGACAAAATACTGCCTTTTCCCAAAGCCATTGGAAGTGGATTGCAGTAAAGGCCTTCTGTGTGGCGGAAAGCGGCACGGAGAAGGAGCAGGAGCAGGGAAAGCTGCTGCGCTTCCCGTGGGGCCAGGAGCTGCGATGAGCATCTTATCCGGCTCTTCGCGCCCTGGTGGCCCCTCCCCAGCTCCCACAGCAAGGGGGAAGGCGGAAAAGCCACAGTTGGTGGGGATGTGAAATTGGAGGCTGTTTCCATCTTGCTGCGTGAGGAAGCGTCCCTGGGACTGAACATTCTGAGGAAGTTTCCGGCAGGACCTTCGCTAAGTGTCGCGGCGCGTGTGGAAGGATGCCTTTCCCACTGCGACCTGGGAAGAGCCAGACCGAGTAATTCAAAGGTCCTAGGTGCTGTGCTGCAGAATGTCGCTGCTGGTGACTGCGGGCTGCTGCCCCCACCTCCGGGAGGCTCTTAGGCAGCGTCCAGCGGCTGCGCTGATCACCTTTCTAGGAGCTGAATAAGCGTGTGGACACGTGTGAGCCCTAAGTGCGTGGCCCTGCGGCCTTCGGGCCTGGGCCTCACCCAGCTCAGGCCGCCCCCGGCCTTTCCAACGGGGATGTCACCGAGGGGAGGGGCTGGTGGGGACAGGGCTGGGAAGGCGGCAGGCGCCCTGCGGGCTCCTGGGAGACCAGACAGCTGGGCCAGGGCGTGGGCAGCCGAGGTCCTGTCCCTGCCGCTCTGCTTTTCCAACTGAGACCAACAGGTGGGGAGGGGAGGTCTTGGCGCCAGGAGGCTCACCCACCCTCGGGGACATGCTGAGCAGTCCCGTAGGAGGTGTGAGGTGAGATGCCAGAATTGTTGCCAGTGCCAGTGGCCATGCTGCATACAAGAGTCCTGCCCTACCCAGACCCCCGCCCCGGGTGGGTGGCCGAGGAGGGGAGCTTGCCTGTCCCCTGTGCCGGGGTGCCTAGTGGCACCCCCTGATGTCGCTGACCAGTGGATCTAGGAAAATGAGCCTATTTCGTGTTCAGCTGGGTTTCGGCCACAGGTAACAGAGCCAGTCCCCACCTGCAGGTGTCCCCAGGGTGAGGTTGGAGCAGCATTCAGGGGACAGCATCATTTGCTTCTGTCAGTCTACGCGTCCAGGTCCCGGCATTCGAGTGAGCACTGTGTGCTGAGCCCTGTGCTTGTTGGTGGAGAAAAATGGGGCGAGCCGTGGTCCTGACCTCCGGGATGCTAGAGTGCTCCGGGAGAGACAGCAGATAACAGTGACAGCAGTGGTGACAAACAGCAGCAGCTGACATCGAGCCTTCCCACAGCCAGGCCAGGTTCCAAACTTGGCAGCCTCCACCCCTCCTTCCACCCACGGTTGGTGTCAGTGCTGCCTGGGAAGGGGACACAGTGGCTCCTCGTCCCTGTCCCCGAGGCACTGGGGGGTGCGGGGCCGGGATGGGCAGGAACAGTCTGGCCTGTTGGTGACACTGGGCGCCTGGCCTGCGGTTGGAGAGCAGGGCTGGGGCCGGGCACCAGCCACATCAAAGAGCTTAGCTTGAGCCCGAAGGGGAGGAGGCTGGATCTGCCTGCAGTGGGGAGGGACGGGGACAGGCCTCGTGAGCCGGCTGGGCCGCCGAGACAAAGTGCCACAGACTGGGCGGCTGGAACGGCAGACGTGGTCTCAGAGCTCTGGGGGCCCGAAGTCCCAGATCAAGGCGTGAGCAGGGCCGACTTCCGAGGCCTCCCTCCTGGGCTCGCCGACAGCCGCCTCCTCCCTGTGTCCTCACTGGGTCGGTGTCCTCATCTCCTCTTATAAGGACACCAAGTCCTAGTGGGTCGGGGCCCACCCTCATGGCCTCATTTTACCTTACCCCCTTTAAAGACTCTACATTCAAACACAGTTACGTTCTGAGGTGCCGTGGTTAAGGCTTCCACATGAGAATCTGGGGGACACAGCCCGTGAGAGGGTGCACAGAGAATGTGCCACGTGTGGCCGCCGGTGCCTGCAGGGGCCCAGGCAGCCAGCTGGCCTCGCAGGCAAGGCCTCGGGCGGTGCCTCTACGTCCTGGTGGCGGTCGGCCCAGCGGCCCGGCCTGGCGCCCACAGGCCTTGCCTTTGCGGGCGCAGACGCTGCGGGTGCTGGTCCTTTAGCGAAGGCTGCGATGTCCACAGGTGCCGCTCGGGCAGACGCCTCCACGACAGCTTCTCATCTCGTGCCACGGGCCACGGCAAAGGCACGTGGGGGGTTCGTCACCTGTGGCTACCAGGAGCCTGCAGTGGCTACAGCGAGAGCGGTGGGGAACTGGTCGCTTCCATCCCAGGCGATGGGAGACCCCAGGAGCCGGTGGTGGGTGGGTCCCCAGAAGCGCCACATTGGGATTCCAGCGGCAGTGTACTCAGGCCTGGCGTGTGGGCCTCTGGGCAGCTGGACAGCACTGCCCTCGGCCCCCACCCCATCCTTCTGGCTCATACCAGTGGTCTGTCTGCAAAGCCCCTGTGATCTCACCTCCACGTGTCCCCACGGACCGTGGCTGCTGTGGGGTTCGCAGGCCCCAGCACTCACAGGGCATCCTGAGGGAGATGGCCCCGACCCCTCCTGTCTCCTGGGCAGGGTACTGTTGGGGGCATAGTTACAGGTGGAGGGAGGGACTGCCTGGCCTGAGGAGCAGCCCATGCCACGTGGGGGGGAAAGGCTGTGGCCCCTCGCACATGTCGGGCACAGGGGTCCAAGTGTGTCCCTGAAGGGGGAGCCAGGGAGGCAGAGGGTCTGGGCTGGGGTGTTCTGGTAAGTGGGCCGAGGGTTGGCTGTGGGGCCACAGCTGCCTGTGCGCTGAGTCCCAGCCCCTGCTGACAGTGGCCTGTGCCCTTGGCGGGGTGCCACATCTCTGCAGTGGAGACAGACTGTTCCTCCGTTCACCCCACGCCCGGCTGTGTGCCATGTGCCATCCTGTGAGCTCTGTCCCAGCAGGGCAGGCAGGAAAACGCACAGCAGCAGAGTGCCCAGCGAGTGGGTGCAGGGAGACAGCGTCATGGGGACCGAGTTGCAGTTGGGAATCAGGGACCAGAGAAGGCTTCCCTCAGAAGCTGGTCTTAGGGTGAGGAAGTGAAGGAGGGGCCAGGTGGTAGGAGGAGCTGGTGCAAAGGCCCTGTGGCAGCAGATGGGTCTGTCCAGGCTGCTGTGGGGAGAATGGTGAGCAGGCAGCTACTGAGCAGGTTCTGGAACAATCCAGCCCAGAGCCATGCGCTGCAGGTGCTAAGAAGAGGTCAGAACTGGGAAATTGGGTTTTATTTAAACTTACTTAGCAAGCACTTGCGTGTCGCTGACTGCAACCAGCAATGGTCTGAGTGCTTTGCAGACATCAGCTCAATTAGGCAACCACTGCACTCACAGGTGGGCCAGTAGTTTGTGACAGAAGAGCCCTCAGGACTAGGGGACAGGTTGGAGGAAGGGTGTGTGACAGGGCCGGTGGTAAGAGCCGGAGAAGGAAGGGGACAGGGCTGAGGAGCATCGGGAGGCTGGAGGGGCTGTGTCAGGAGAGCAAGTCGCCTGGGGGGTGTGGCGAGTGGGCGAGGGAAACTGACAATTGACCACTTCCCTGGGGCTTCCATGAAGGGACATTGGTTTCCTCCCTCCTTCCCTCAGAGCGTGGAGATTAATCGGGTCACAGACGCGAAGTGCTGAGAACAGCCGTGTCAACGCAGGAAGCGCCCGCCTGCTTTTCCTGCTGTTACAGTGTCTCACGTGTGTTGTGCACGTGTGTCCGCCACACACACGGCTGGCGTGGAAGGACGGGATTTAAACATAAATATAAATAGAACTGACCATTCTGGCAATTTCTTCCATGCCACACTTGGGAGACCAGCAGGGAGGGGAGATCGGGTTAGGTCAAGGCTCACCCCAGGACGATGAAGGGAAGTGTGAGGACAGAGACAGGACGTCCCAGGGTGCAGACAGGTGCCGGGAGGGTGTTGGCAGGGAGGTGGCCTGTCAGGGGAGAGGGAGAGAAGAGTTAGCGGGGACTCTCGCATGACCACCCCTCTGCCGTGCGCCGGCCAGGCAGGGAGGGAGATGCCTTCCTTCCTTGTGAGCTCTCAGGACCCAGGGCCACCCCGTGCCCTCCTCTGGCGAGCCTGGCCTCAGGAGGTTCTCAGGCAGGGCCAGTGGCCATCTTTCCATAGTGCTGCCACCCAAGACAGGGCTCTGCTGCCCTGAAGTCAACTGGGTCTCAGTGTCACCTGTGCCGGGCACAAGCGGGCAGAGTGAGTCCTCACCCGGGTGGCCAGGCTGGACCTTGCCGTCATTTGGGGTCACTTTTACCTTTTTTTATATATTGCAGTGCTTTTTTCTTCCTATTGCAAATGCTGTGTTTATTTTCCTTATTATAAAAGCAACAAATGAAAAAAACCTAGATAAGCACAAAGGAGCAAATCTGACAGCTCCTCTTCTGACCTTCAGAAGTCACTGCTGTGTCCCCCGAAGGTCATTGAATATTTAACAATTAAAGCAGGGGCCCTCCAGGCGTGGTGGCGCCCACCTGTAGTCACTGCAGATACTCGGGAGGCCGAGATGAGAGGGTCGCTTGAGGCCAGGCCAAGCGTTCCAGACCAGCCTGGGTGACATATTGAGACCCCATGTCTAAAAAAGTTTAAAAAATAGAATAATAGGGGCCTACGTAGATAAGAGCTAATCATAGGAATTGGTCAAATAGTGGCGCAGAAACCAGGGGTCGGGAAAGGCTGCACTGAAGAGGAGGCGGTCAGCGGTGCGTGCACAGGCGGCGGCAGGCGACAAGAGCCCAGGCAGGAAACCGCGGTGAGTGTGGGGCGCAGGCGGCGGTCGGCTTTGGCTGCGGTGGGGGGGCAGGGCCCAAAGACCGCTGCGTGTCATGGGAAAGGACTTGGGGGTTTTGAATTTTATTTTATTTTTTCCTCCCACCAGACAAGTAACAAGGTTTGAGGGAGGCATGTCTCACACAGCCGGGCCATGACACCCCCGTCATCACGCTTTTGAACCACAAAGGGATGTGGATTTGATTCTTTAAGAAGTTAATGTTTTGTTGTTGTTGCTTAAAGCCCCGTGAGCCTTTCTCTCAAATAGTTTCCTACAGGAAGCGCTTGCATTGTCTCTCGGTATCACATGCGTTACTTAAATCTCTCCCTATGTCTGGGCAAAAAGTACAAGTTTTAAATACCAAAAAGGGGGAGGGGCTTTTGAGGCTTGTAAAACGGGCGTAGATTTTCTAATCTTTCTTTTATTCAACAGACATCTCTTGAGCTCCTAGCATCATGTAGATGCTCTCATAAGACTATACAGTAAATACAGAATTAAATGTTAGGTACAGGCCGGGCGCGGTGGCTCACGCCTGTAATCCTAGCACTCTGGGAGGCTGAGGCCGGCGGATCGCTCAACATCAGGAGTTCAAAACCAGCCTGAGCAAGAGCGAGACCCCATCTCTACTAAAAATAGAAAAAATTAGCCAGGCATGGTGGCACATGCTTGTAGTCCCAGCTACTCGGGAGGCTGAGGCAGGAGGATTGCTTGAGCCCAGGAGTTTAAGGTTGTTGTGAGGCAGGCTGATGCCACGGCACTCTAGCCGGGGCAACAGAGGGAGACTCTGTCCCAAAATAAATAAATAAATAAATGTTAGGTATGCATTTCACAATAAACACTAGTGCCAAGCTGGGCCACAAACCTGTCTGCTACCCAGGGGGTGACCCTGGCTAATGGGGGACCTGGCCAACTATGGGATGTAGGGTAGATTTATGGAGGTTTGCATTAAAACCCTCTCAGCTCGCTTGCTTTTTTTGTTTTAGAGATAGAGTCTCACTCTGTCACCCGGGCTAGGGTGCAGCAGAGTGATCATAGCTCACAGCAACCTCAAACTCCTGGGCTCAAGCGATCCTCCTGCCTCAGCCTCCCGAGTAGCTGAGACTACAGGCATGCGCCACCACGGCTAGCTAATTAAAAACATTTTTTTTGTAGAGACAGGATCTCATTATGTTGTTCAAGCTGGTCCAAACAGCTTTTTTATGTTTGAAAACTTTCATAAATTCCTATTATTCGTAAATGGTAAGTGGCGGGGACGATGTGGCCCACACGCGCTAGGCTAGTCATGATCAACTACAACTTGAACTATCAGAACATCAGGAAATCTCCAGGGCGTGAGGGCAGTCATGCAGGGGACCCTTCCCCTTTCTCCTCTGTGCACTAGTCAGGCCTGTGCTGCTGGAAGGGCAGGTGGGAGGGGGCGTTGCTGTGCAGGAGGAGGCTCCTGCCCTGCCTGGCTGGTGAGAGGAGAGTGCTGAGTCTGAGCCCTGGAGGAAGAGCAGAAATCCGCCTTGGCTGCGCTGGGGGAAGGCAGGTGCTAGGAGCAGGCACAGAGGCTGGGAAGGCTGCAGGACTCAGACACGGCAGGTTGGGTCCAAGGTTGGGGAGAGGGATTCCCCCTGCGATTCCCACGGGGCTTAGAGTCACTGAGGCTGGGAGGCTTTCAGTTCCCAAAGCTCCTGTCGCCCACACCTCTCCTGACTTCCTCAACAGGCTCAGGTTTCCGGAGAGGCAGAATTAGCTCCCAGGTTTCCACAGAACTGTCCCCCTGCGCAGATATGGGCCGTTGCGAAGGGAGGGGACACCCGAGAGGCCTTGTGGCAGCCCTCCCCACATCCGCAGCCACCCCACCTACGGTCTGTAGTCCCATTAGCGGCTGCAGAAAAGTAAACCCAGAGCTTGAGCCAGTGTCATCTTCCCTCTGTCTAGACGCTGCCTTCCAGTGTCCTCTCTTGTAACTCAGCTGGGGACAGGTGGGCACCTGTCATGCTAAGCCTCAGGTGGTTTTCCTGTCTGTAAAAAGGGGTCAGCGTCACAATGCCTACCCAGTGGGGTATGATGGAGTCTTGGGGACACTCCAAGGCCAGGGAGTAGGGGTACAGGCTGGAGCATGGAAGAAGTGACCACGTGGGACTCCAGTGGCGAACGGCCAGTCCTGCAAACACCGGCCCATATCCAGTGCGTCCCAGGCCTGCTGAATGTGCCCGGGCTCTCTCCGTTTCCCCATCTCTGTGCCCATTGCAGTCCCCTCTCCTGGGCCACTCTAGGAGAACTGGTCTTCTTGAAACAACCAACCCCATGCGATCTTCCGAATGCAAAGCCTTGGAGATGGGCCCAGGCCCCTTCCTGCCAAGTGGATGCCATGGCTGTGGCCATGCCAGCCTGCCCCGCATTGCTCATCCAGGGGCTCCTGCCACAAGCCACCCTCTGTACCCCTGGGGGGTTGGAGCCTCCTGCCACAAGATGTGTGCCCAGGTGGACCCTCCGGTCTTCTCTGTACCTGTGGAGAGGGATCCCCACTGGAATGTGACAGAGCAGCCAGGAGCTTGCAGACAGACACCGAGCCATGACATGGGGACTCGGCTCCCGGGGCTGCTGGGACAGAGCAGCACAAACAACAGACATCTATTGTCTCAGTTCTGGAGGCTGGAAGTCTGAAATCCTGGCTCAATGGATCCTCCCACCTCGGCCTCCCAGAGTGCTGGGATTACAGGCATGAGCCACTGCGCCCGGCCTCGTCCCTATTAATGTGTGGGCTTCACATCCAGGCTGCTCTGCAACCCTGTGCAAGCCCCAGGCCCAGCACTGTGAATGGCACCTCTCCAACCTTTGGGTTTGAATCCAAGGGTGGCAGTGGAGCTTCAGATTCACATGCCATCTGTGTCCCTCCTCTATATCAATTGAGGACCTAAGTGCCACGTCTTTGGGGTTGTAAGGATTGAACGAGGTCACAGGAATCCTATGTCTAGTGAGGTGTGTGCTGAAACTCAGCAGCTACTTTCTCCTGTTATGTCCTTGCCCCTACCCCTACCCCACCTTTGACCTCTAGGGGATGGGTTTCCAACACAGGAGATGCCAAGAATTAGCCACGTAAAGCCATCCCCGTCGCCCAGCTGCTGCACAGTGTCATTCATATGAGCACATCTAGTAACTAGTAAGTAGCCCTTTGCTAGTAATCTGAACAGCTAGTAATTCTTTGCTATATAACAGACCACCCCCGTAACTTAGTGCCTTGAAACAAGAGCCATTTTATTTGCTCTTGATTCTCTTGGGTCGGCAATGTGGGCTGGGCTCAACCGGGCTCTGCTGGGTGGTTCCGCAGACCTTGCCTGGGCGCTCTCGTGAGGCTGTGGTTGTCGTGGGGCTGGGAGGTCGGAGGTGGCTTCTCTTGCATGCCTGCTGGCTGGTGCTGGCTGTGGCCTCTTCCTGTGGGTCTCAGAGGGTTACAAGGTGGGTTTTAAGAGGGCAGGAGTGACTGCAAGCGTCCTGAGGCCCAGGTTCATGGGCCAAAAGGTCATTCCTGCCTCATCCTGTTGGTCAGAGAAAGACACAACGGGAGCCCAGATTCATGGCCTGGGGACACAGGAACTGCATACAATTTGCAGTCATTGTTAGTCTACTGTAAGTAACCAAAACTAACTTCAGTCTGGCTTACATTTCTCAACATTAGTGAAAGGAGACTCAGGGCTTGCTTCTGTCAGTTTCCTAAACTCTCCTTTGCACCTGCAGAGTTCTTACCTGCAGAGTGCCCCCTCCTGGTGGCATGCCGGGCCCTCAACCGTTCCAGCCCTTCCCCCTTGGTCCCTACGCCATCCTCCTCCCTGTCCCCCCCAACCCCCTGGACTCACTCCTCTGTATTTAGCTTGTATAAATGTCATCATGGGGCACATGTAATTTTCTATTTTTCACTGTCATCATTATTTTCGGGTCTCTTCATGTTGATTTGTGTAGGTCCCAGCTCATGTTAAGTCTCTATGGGATTCCTTTGTTTTCATATATCACATTCCACTGTTCAGTTTCTCTGGACATTGGTGGAGTATTTAGGGTATCCCCACTCAGTGCTTTGGTTTTATAAATTTGTCTTTTTGTGAACATGTAAGAAACCTCCTCGGAGCGTGTACCCCACAGCGGACTGCAGGTCACCATTGCAGCCACTTGCTCCCCAAAGTGGCCCATGGCTGGCGACGGTAGCAGCGTGCCGGGGCCCCGACCCCGACACCGCTTGTGTTCGATGTCACCCAACATCTTACTTCTGGCTGCTCTGGTAGATGCAAAGTGCATCCAACAGAGTGGCCCAAGGTGCCCTTACTCTGGCTGGCATTACAGGTCTACTCTGGGGACTGCCCCTGCAGGTCCTTTGCTCCTCCCTCCCTATGGTGTTTGGTCTTTGTCATGGTGGCCCCAGGATTTTCCATGTATTCAAAAATTTTTTTTCTTTTTTAGAGATGGGGTCTTGCTATGTTGCCCAGGCTGGTCTTGAACTCCTGGGCTCAAGCAACCCCCCATCTGAGCCTGCTGAGTAGGTGGGACTACAGGTGCAAGCCATGAGCCAGTTTTCCCAGCACTATTTGTCACATGGTCATGGGATGCCTCTCCAAAATCCGTCTTGCCCCATATCTGTCTTGGTTCCCTTCCCATGTGCTGGCCAATGAATCAGGAAAAAGCATGCGCCTTAGTTCTGGCCCTTGATTTCGAACTCCTGACCTTGAGCGATCCTCTCGCCTTGGTCTCCCAGAGTGCTAGGATTACAGGCGTGAGCCACTGCACCTGGCCTAGTTCTGTCCCTTGAAAGTTTGGGGAAAACCTATAGGAGGCACCCCCCCCCCCCAAAAAAGACACTTAAAATAGAGAAGATTGCTCTCTTAGGTCTCTCATGGTTACAAGGTGGCTACAGCAGTTCCAGGCATCACGAACAGACACCACTAGTAGGCAGCAAAGAGAATGTCCTTCCCAGTATTTCCTTTTGCAGGGAGGCAAATCTCCCAGAAGCACCCAGTCAACTTCCCCTAGTGTTTCACAGGTAGGATCCTATGACAGGAAAGCAAGACAGCCAAGGATGGCTTAGAACTGTCCTGTTACACCTGGAGCCAAGAGAGGATGGGCACAGCTCCCCAGAACAGGATCTTTGCAAAGAAGTGAGCTAAGGAGCTTGTATTGGCAAGGAGGAAGGGGCCACTTTAAGAGGTTGGTAGGAGCCAAGTGTGTGCATGCTCCATGCTGTCCTACATGTTGCTTTCTCACCGGCCTCTGACATCCTCTTGGACCTCAGCGGGAGGGTTGCTCTTGTCTCCAAAAATCTTAGCGGGTACCCTTCTCGTACTTACTCTTGTGTTTACCACAGCCTTTATCAGGTGACACAGTCCTTTCCTATCCCTCTTTCATAAGAGCTTTTTAAAATTATCAATAGATATTGAACCTGATCATCTTGTCTGTATCCACTGAAGGGCGTTGTCGAAATGGTGGTGTTCTTGCCCTTTTGTCCACGTGGTGAACAACATTGATTTTGCTGATCTTGAACAATCCTTAGAATAAACACTGGTTTCCATATATCTTTTTTTTTTCTTGGTATCTCTTTGGATTTGGTTAGCTAATAATTTACTTTGGAGTTCTGCATCCAAGTTTTTAATTGAAACTGGCCAAATAAAGGCAGATTTTGAAAGGTCAGATTTACCTACAGTCTTACTAAACAGTGAGATGGCTTGTCTTTCTCCTGTTCCCTTTACAGATCTTCCCCTTACAGTCACAGTTAGCATAAATGCTAAATCATATTGAACTTTTTCACTAGACATAGCTCTACGCAAGCCACATAATATTCAAATACATCATTTTCATCATTACAATTGTTTCCTTTTTTGTGGTTACTGTAACCACAAAAACGAACCATTCAATGCATAGTGGGTTTAAAACGTTTCTTTCCTTCCTGGGATAAATTCCTGGGAGTGGGATAATTGGGTCAAAAGACATGAACATGTTTACGGATCCTGGTATTTATGTCAAGTCTTCTCCACAAGAGACACTGGCCAGTTTGCAAGTGCCATCTGCAGTGCGGGGGGACCAAACTTGCCTCGGTTTGCCTGGATTAGTTGTTAGTATTTTATTAGCCTTTCATGGACCCAGCTGGTCCCGCCCCGCCCGCCCGCCCGCCCAGAGCCCGCGCCGGGCGCCCCTGCCCCATTGTGACGCGGCCGCCCCCAGGGGGCGTCGCGGCAGAGCCGGGAGCCATGGCCGAGACGCAGGAGCTGCTGCTGCAGCTGCAGAAGGACAACCGGGACGGCCGCCTGCGGAAGCAGGAGCTGGAGGAGCTGGTGCGCGGGCTCGAGGCCGAGAGCGAGAGCCTCACCGGGCGCCTGCACGACCTGCGCGAGCGCGAGCGCAGGTGCGCGGGGCGCCCCCGGACGGGGCGGGCGGCGGGGCGGGGGCTTCGCGGAGTGTCCAGCCGACCCGCCCGGGCCCCGGCGAGGCTTCCGCGGCCCCGACCCTGGGCCTGCGGCTGGTCCTTATCGGAACCCTGGGACCCCGGGCGCCCACCGTCCCCGCCGCGGCCTCGGCTTCCCTCCGCAGCCTGCAGCGGAGGCGGAGCCAGGCAGCGCGGACTCTGCGCGGGGAGGCGTGCGCGGCGGCGCGGGAGCGCGCGGAGCGGGCGCGCGGACTGCTGGAGGCGGCGGAGCGGCACAAGCTGGACCTGGTGGGGCGGGGCCCGGGCGGGGCGGGGCCAAGGGTGGGCGGGTCCAAGGGTGGGCGGGGCCAGCGGAGAGCCCCGGACGGCCTCCTCGGCCCTGTCCGCAGGAGCAGCACAACCGGCAGCTGCAGGAGCAGTGGGAGGAGCTGTCGAGTCAGGTACGTGCAGAAATGGCACGGTCTCCGTCTCTGGGCTCCTCTGGGAAGTCCCGCTCTGGTCCCTGTCCCTGTCCGCCAGGACCACCCCTTCCCCCCGTCCCTGGAAGTCCCGTAAGCCCCGCCCTCACAAGCCCCACCCCCAGCTCTTCTACTACGGAGGGGAACAGCCGCGTCAGCAGAGCGCGGAGCAGCAACTCGGGACACAGCTGCTGGCGCTGCAGGTGCAGGAGCAGGGCCCTGGGGGCCGGGCGGGGCAGAGGCGTGGGCGAGGCCATACTACCGGGGGAGGGGCCCCGGGTGCGGCGTGGGCGGGGCGTGCCCGGCTCCTGACATTCCCCTGGATCCTCCCAAAGAAACAGCTGGAGCTGGTGGAAGCCAAGTGCGCCCTGCAGACCGAGAGCCTGCGGCAGGTGCCGGTGGAACCGGGGCAACAGGGGGAGGGTCGGCTTCGGGTGTGCGTGGGGAGAGACGTGCCCCCCGAATCTCACCCGGTTCCCGACGCCCCAGGGCAAGCAGCGGACCGAGGAGGCCTGGGCCAGCTTTCAGGAGCAGAGCGGAGTCCTGCAGGTGCGGCCCCTGCGCCCTGAGACCCCTCCCCCAACCCGGCGGCGGCCAGACTCCCGCCCTGACTCCTCGCTCCCTCCCGCTCCAGGAGCTGCAGGGGAAGGTGATGGAGGCGGCGGCTGCGCTGGACGCCTCGCGGGGCGGCCTGGAATCGTAAGGCGGCTGGGACAACTGGGTGCGCTGGGGCGGAGGGGCCGGGCAGATCGCCCAACTGCGTGCGCGCCCCCGCAGGTGTGACTGGCGGCCTCGCCCGGTGCAGGACTGCGCGGGCTCGCTCATGGAGGAGGTGGCCAGGGCGGACTGTGTGAGCGCGGGCCCGGGTGGGCGGGCGGGAGCCGGGACCCGTCCCCCAGAGGACCCGCCCCCCGGGCCCCGGGCCCTACGAGGAGCCGACGCTCCACGGGAACTGTCCCCGCGACTCCCGCCCGCGCCCCTGGCCTGGCGCGGAGCTGGACGCCGCTCCCTCTGCCCGCAGGAGAAGCGGCTGTTCGGCGGCGCGGGCGCCAGGGGCTTCAGGTGAGCCGGACGGCGGGCGCGGGCTGCGGTTTCCCCAGTGCCCTCCCGCCGCCCACCGTCCGTCCGTCTGTCCGTCCGCAGGCTGTGGGCGCGGGGCGCGCTGCGGGCGCTGCTGCTGCTCCCGCTCGGCTTCCTGGCGCTGGCGCTACTCTACGTGCTGCTGCGGCGCCCCGACGCCGTCCGCCGGGAGCTCGCGCGCCTGGGCTCGGAAGCCGCGCTCCGCCGCCTGCGCTACACGCTGTCCCCGCTGCTCGAGCTGCGCGCGCGCGGCCTGCTGCCCGCCTGAGCATCACGCTGGCTGCGGCCGCTCGCACTCTGTCTCCGTGTGGTTTCTGAGCGCCGCGGGGAGCGGAGGGGAGAGGCCGGGTGCACTCGTGTGCTCCTCGGCGCCCAGCGACCGGCCCTCGGGCTCCAGGCTGGGGGGAGCCTTGGGAGCCGGCCCACCGGGCCCTCGCCCGCGCCCCCACCCAGCGGCCGCGCTGTCCGATTGCTGAACTTGCCTTTCCCGGCGGGGGAGCCCGAGCCTTGAGCGGGGGTCGTCGGCCGCGCGGGTTTCCTCCGTGGGGGTCTGTGACTCCTGTGGCCCCGCAGCGTCCTGACCTCCCCTTGGGTGGGTCACCGTCCCTACGCGAGCCGGGGACGTTCCTCCCTGTGGTCCGCTTCGCTCTCTGTGCGGCTGGGCGCCAGATGCTGGCATTGTGCATTTCATTTATGTGAAAAGTTCTGCTTCGTGTAAATGAATCTCGGACAACTACAGACTGTAGTTTTCTCTGCTACAAATACTGCTCTACTGATTCTTTGGGTAGTGAAACTGCTGGGTGTATTACCTCGTGCCCATATACATGGGATTACTATGGCCTTGAAACAATTGTTTTCTAACTGATTCGTAGGCATTCTTTAAGTTTTTTTGTCTGGTTAAATTTGCTTATGGAATCCTGTGTATAAAAATTTCATCAAATTTAAGAAATGTGCTTTGTGTCCTAAAAAAATCCATTCTTGGTATAATCCTAGCACTCTGGGAGGCCGAGGCGGGCGGATCGTTTGAGCTCAGGAGTTTGAGACCAGCCTGAGCAAGAGCAAGACCCCATCTTTACTAAAAACAGAAAGAAATTAATTGGCCAACTAAAAATATATATGTAAAAAATTAGCCGGGCATGGTGGCGCATGCCTGTAGTCCCAGCTACTCGGGAGGGTGAGGCAGAAGGATTGCTTGAGCCCAGGAGTTTGAGGTTGCTGTGAGCCAGGTTGACGACAGGGCACTCCAGCCCCGGCAACAGAGTGAGACTCTGTCTCAAAAAAAAAAA
>CAUYPO010134768.1:0-18414 GCA_963574435.1 Cheirogaleus major
TCCCAAGTAGCTGGGACTACAGGTGTGTGCCATGAGGCCTAGTTAATTTTTCTGTTTTTAGTAGAGATGGGGTCTTGCTCTTGCTCAGGCCTGACCTCAAGTCCTCAAGTGATCCTCCCGCCTCAGCCTCCCAGAGTGCTAGCATTTCAGGCATGAGCCACTGCACCTGGACTTTCAAAATAGATTTAAAAGTCATTTCATCCAATTATGAAAAAACAACATTGTTGGGATTCTAGTTGGAATTGCATTGATTTTAGAGATTATTTTTGGGCTAACAGATAGTTTATATTATTTACTCAGACCTTTTTTTGAATCCTTCTGTAAATTTTCTTCATGTAAGTTCTTTGACTTTGTTTTTTATTTCAATTTTTATAGATTTTTCATTATTGGGAACGAAACATTTTTCCCCTTGTCTTTTCTTAGTTCTTACCATTAGAATAAACAGTATCACTTAATATTTGTATATTTACGTAGCATTCAGGTAACTCATCAAATTCTTTTCTGTTTTTTTTTCTGTAGAGTACAGTTAGTTTTTCAAGTAAACTATCGTATAATCATTTTATCTCCTTTCTAATGTTTATACCAGTTATTTAGTTGTCTCGCCTTATTGCCCCTGGTAGAATATCCAAGACAATGTTGAAAAATAATGATAAAAATTTGATTCCTTAGTTACTGATTTTAATTGTGTTGGTTTTAGGGTCTGACTATTTGAGATAATATTTCTCTGGGTTTTTGATAGTAGTTATTATATTTAAGTAATTTTTCTCCATTGCTATTTTATTTAGATATTTTACTAGAGATGGGTGCTGAATTTTATCAAATAAATTTTTAGCATTTGTTGATATAGTAATATAACTTTTCTCTTTTATTTATTTAATGGAGTATGCAAATAGATTTCCTGATGAATTCTATATCAGGTGGCTATAGTGTATTATAGTTTCTTTTAATACTATTTTTATCTGGTCTTCATAATGACCTTATACTCCTTTTATAAAATTAATTGGAAAATTTTTCATTTTTTTCCTCTGTATCTGAAATAGTTTAAATAACTGAAATTATCTACATATTACAGATTTGAAGAAATCCAAATTTGAATCAATTAGCTGCTACCTTTTACAATGATAGTCTTACATCACACTTTGAATCTCTTTGTTTAGTCTATTCAAGTTTTTCAATTGTTTCTAAGTCATTAGAAATTGCATTTTATTGTATCATCAATTTTTTCGTCTAGATTTTCAAATTTGTTGTAGAATTTTGTGAATTCTCTTTAGGAGAGAATTGTACTATTTTAATCTCTTTTGTAATCTATGGTGATGTTTCATTTATCATTCTAATATTGTGGTTTTGTTCTCTGTTTCTTAATCAGCCTTATGAGATAGTTGATTATTTTATCTTTTTTTATAAAAGATTTATATTTATGTGTTATTTATAATATATATTAATATTTTGCTTTCCAATTCACTAATTTCATTTTTATTTTTATTAATTCCTACTTCCTACATTTTATGTTTACCTTGTAGTTCTTTTTGAAGTAATTTTAATGGGAAATAAGATCATATATTTTCATAATTATTTTTTAATATGAATGGCATTTAAGCCTATATATTTTCTTTTAAGTAAAGAAGTTTCTGCATTCCTTATGTTTTAATATAAAATGTTTTCTTTTTAGTTTATTCCAGATGTGTTTTAACTTCACTTTTGGTCCATGATCCAACTGTCATCTAAGGTTGCATTTTCTAGCTTCCATGTAATAATTAGATTTGTTGTTTTTGGTTTTAGTCATTTTTTGATAATTTGTTTCCAGTTTGTTGGATTATGGTAGAAAATGTAGCTTTCATGTAGAATCTTTTGAACATGTTAAGTTTTGATTTTTGGATGAATGCATGATTTTTGAAAATGTTCAATGGGCATGTGTAAAAAGTATTTGAGGATGACAAGGTTCTATATATGCTATAGATAATTTATTATTTATTTATTATTAATTATTTATTATTATAATATATATAATTTATATATATGCTATAGCTATATATGCTATATATAATTTCACACTTAGTGAAATTCATTATAATACAGTAGACCCCCCTTATCCACCAGGTATACATTGAAAGAATCCTAGTGGATGCTAGAAACCACGGATGGTACCAAAACCTATATGTACTGTTTTTTTCTATATATACATACCTATGATAACCTTTTATCTTTCTATTTAAAGGAAATACTTTATGGTTTCTCTTTGGTATACCTGAATTGCCAGCATTTCTACTCTTTCCCTTTGGGGCCATTATTAAGTAAGGTAGTAGTTACTTAAACATAAGCGTTGTGATACTGTGACAGTCCATCTGATAACCCAAATGGCTACTAAGTGGTTATTGGGCGGGTAGTATATACAGCTTGGACACGCCAGGCAAAAGGATGATTCATGTCCTGGATGGGACAGAGCAGGGCAGTCTGAGATTTCTTCACATTACTCAGGACAGCGTGCAATTTAAAGCATGAATTGTTTATTTCTGAAATTTTCCATTTAATATTTTAGGACCATGGTTGACCGCGGGTAACTAAAACCACAGATAAGGGAGGACTATCGTATTACTAACTATATATTGTTAACATATGGTCAGCCTATTCAGTATGTCCATTTCTGAAAGATATATTTATGTCTCTTACCATAATCATATTTTCATGAATTTCTTCTTGAACTTATAGCAAGCTATTACTTAATAAATTTATCTTTTCTAGTGAAAAGAACTATATGAATGAAAATATCCCTTTGTAAATTCCACTTTTATATTAAATAATCATGCTCTTTACTATGCTTGGTGCTTTTACATTTAAACTTTACCTTCAATTTTAATAATGTTACTCTTTGCTTATTTTGGCATTTTCCTGGTATCCTCTTACCCACACTTTTTATTTTCATCCTTTCATTATTACCTTGTTTTAAGCATATTTCCCGTAGAAGGCACATTAGCTATATTTTTTTAGAATTCTAGTCCACTAGTCTCAGTCTTTTAATGTAAGAAGTCATTCCATTCACACTTTATACAGTGACTGATATCCTTGATTTCATTGCAGTTACCTTTATTTTTGAAATTTATTTTATACTACTTCTTCCTTTTTATTTTCCTCATTTTTCCTGGTTTGAGAAAGTTGAAATAAATTTTGAGTCTTCAATGTCTTGGTTATTATTTAAAGCCTTGAGACAGGATGAGACCACCCAGGCAGTGAGGGCAGATCGATAAGATGAGAGATCTAAGGACTGAGTCCTCAGGTTCTTCAATATTTAAAGGTCATAAAGATTAGAAGGAACCAGCTAAGACGACCTATAAGGAATAACAAGTGTTGTAAGAAGATTTTCTGAAAGAGAGACTGTTGCCCAGGAGACCGAGTAAAGTGTTTCAAGAAGGAGGGAGTGATTAATTATGTCATTATGCTTATGGGTCAAGAAAGATTAGGACTTAAAATTGGATTTAACAGTGTGGTGACCATTGGTAACTTGGACACTTTGGTGGAGTAGCGGGGGCAAAATCCTAATAAAAATTGTTGAAGAGAATGTTAGAGGGACTTGTTTATGGAGATGTGAAGAGGTTGGTGGCAAAATGCAAGTATAAAACTGGAAAAAATAGTCAGAGACAAACATTTCAGGGCACTGGAAATGGAGCAAAGGCTAAAAATAAATTGAGAAATGTTTATTCTTGAAAAACTGCAAGAGTTTTGAGTAAGAACAGTGAGAATATTATGGTCTCTTTACCTGGGGAAGCTCTCATTCTCCCCACTTCCTCATCAATTTCTGTGGTCAGCACAAAATATAGTATTGATATAGTATTTTACCATTTGGTGACTGCTCATCAAACCTAGAATATTTGCTGCCAGAAAAGGAGACTTAATTGCAAGAGGTAAAAACCCAATGGGTTTTATGACTAGGAATGGTGTACTAGGTTAGGAAACATGAAAGAAACTTGCATGCAGTTTTGCTGAGGTTGCTGTTATAGTTGCGGTAAGCAATAGGCCAGTCAGAAATTCAATGGAAAGATTCTAGAAATGAGAGAGTAACAGCAAGGCAAGTATAGCTCTCCACATATTCCTGGTTGAAAGGAAAAGTGCAGATGTTTGGGAGTCTGGAGAGCCCAAGAAAAAATGAAAGCCAAAGGAGACTTGGTAATTGACTGCAAATTTGAATGTACTACTGAACCTATACACAGGTTGATTGACATTGGGTAGGTGCCCTTCAGGCTCAAGATGGCTGAATAAAACAACTGCCCAAATTATTGGCTGACCACTAAGCTATGTAGATAAAGGGGTAACCCTTGGAAGCTAGACTAAATATTAAAAAAAAAAGAAAAGATAATCATAGACATCAGTGGCTATAGTAGAGGAGACAGAGTTTACAGTTTAAGTCCAGGCAAGGTACTAAAACAAAACAAACCACCTGAGAAAAGTAATAAAAAAAATGTATAAATTTGCTATATTATTTAAATATGTAATTTTTGCTAAAGTATTACTAGACATGCAAAGAAACTGCAAAACATTAAATATGTGTATGTAACACACACACACACAGATGATTTAAAATAAAACACTAAAAAATATTTAAGATAGAGTTTGGCAAACTGCTGTGAACCAGATCTGGTCCACTACCTATTTATATAAATAAAGTTTTGTTGGAACATAGCCATGGCCATATATTTGTGTATTAAATGACTGCTTTCATGTTATACTGGCAGAGTTGAATAGTTTCTACAGAGACCATAAGGCGTAAAGCCTAAAACATTTACTATCTGCCTGTTCACAGAAAAGTTTGTCTAACAAGGCAGCAAAGAAGGAATAGAGGAATAAAAGATATGAGACACTTAGAAAACAAATTCCAAAATGGCAAATGTAAATTCTACCATACTAATAATTACATTAAATAAAAATGGACTAAACTCTAAGCAAACGACAAAGATTATTTGGCTAGATATGAAAAGAGCAATATCTAGTCATGCTGTTTTCAAGAGATATACTTTAGAATTGTTGGACTCTCTCATTGTTTTGATGTAAGGAAGGGATGAAGTGGAATGTGAATTCAAGAGGGGAGTTTTATTTTCTTTTAATCAAGTAATACAGTAGTTTTGTTATGCTGATAGAAGTGATCCAGTGGAGCAGGAAATAATGATGCTGGAAAGAGAGAGAATTTCTGGAGTGAAGCCACTGAATAGATAGAAGATTGAAGGGGTGGATTGCTGGCTTTATGTAGGAGCATTGATGGTTCACACCTACTTATGGAATTAAAAGGAGACTATATGGGCACAGGCATAGGATAATGTGTGTTGATATATTCTTTGGGAATATTCAATTCTCCTACAGAGGATGAGAATAAAACGTATCAATAAAAGTCATAAAAATAGTTTTTTTCAGAGATAATTCTCCATAGATCTCTCTTGGTTTTGCATATCTTGAGAGCAGAGGCATTTTTTGAGGGGCTGGTTGTACAGTGTATGTCTTTGAAAGAGAGAGAGTACTCTTAGAGCAAAGGACAAATTTGTTTACTCTCCAGTATAATAAAGATAATGTCTTTTTCCAGGGTAAACGATAGGTCTGCTTGTAACTCCTTAGAAAAGGTTCTGGTTCTCTAAGTTTGGATTTCCTTTCCTGTACTGCAACGCACTACGTGTGCAGGCTTCACCCATCGCTTGTTGCATTGCCCTGTGGGAATCATGGCTCGGGCATGGAAACGATGATACTCTGGCTACTGCCATTGTTGTGGAAATAAACTCTCCTTATATCTGACCAGAAGTCACAGAAAACTATGACAAACTAACTGGGTAGCTTGCAAGTAGCATGGAATTGCATACTCTTCACTGTTTTTGACAGTGTTAATCAGATAATAAGAAAGCAGTCCACTTATAGGATGTAAACAAAGTCTATAAGTTATGGCAAATAATGAGCAAGCATGTAGCTTGTGAGACATAGGTGGAATTCATAAGGTGTATTAAATGTAAGTAATAAGTATGTAAGATGTGTTACAGATAAAAGATCTGTTAAAGAGAATAAATGGAATGCATAATGGATCATACAAGAGTGTTACTTTTGGGTAGAAAGGGGTGAAAAGATGACAGCCTAAAATGCTGTCATGCTCCATCTGGATTAATAACTATGTCATCCCTAAATTGGCCATTTATTGGTAATACCCAATATAGTTCCTTTCTGGTCTCACATGTGTTCTGCCCAAGAAACAAAGATAAAGCCATAATTGTTTAGCAAGTTAATCAGTGAGCTACAGCTGTTGATCCAGCATACTTCTGCATCTTTCCTATTTAAGGCAAGCCACAGATGGATACCTTCTGTTTGTACTCCTTCCTCTCTTTCTCAAACTTCATCACTGGTCGTCATAACCACACTATCAGTGGGGACAGTTGATGCAACAGAGACAGGACATGTGAACATTGTATAACCCAGGATTCAGATAATATGGATTGTCCAACCACGTGCATCCTATCCTAGGTGTGTTGATATGCCAGATTTCTTTCCCTGTTGCTTCTTTTGTGTGTTTTAAATGGATTTACTAGATAATGTGCTAGAAAAATTTTTACTTTTTTCTGTGTGCTTTTCTGTTCTGTGATCTCTTGGAGAGTTTGCCTGGTAGTGTGCTTGGTAGACACCATCACATCAAGTTAATTTCTTACATAAGAATAGTGGGGGACTGTGAAAATTATCCACTGATTGCTTCAATTTTCCTAATTTATTAGGAAGAAGGTGATCAGCTGAGAGAGTGAAGAAAAGGAGGGAATTGGAAGTTTGAGAATATTGTAAGTGTGAAATAGTTATCCGAAAGAGATGTAAACTAAATTGATTAGGAAAATGTAGTAGAATTATTGGGAAGCAGTAGGGACCCACTTGACGTTAGTGGTCATGAATTTAAGCGATACTTGTCTCCATGGTCTTGAGTTTTTCTCTAACCACATTCAACTCTATGGGTACAAGTAGGAATTTGATGGAGTTGCATTTATGCAGGGTTGAGGTTTTCCCCTGAGAGTGTGACAAAAAAGAGGGTGGCAATGGATGTGAGTATACAAGCACCATGAAGGAAGAACTGTTCCCCAATGCTTAGAACAGTGATTGATTGACACAGTAAGTGCTTAAAAATATTTGCTGAATAAATGGAAACTTGTTAGATTTTTCTCTTTATCCTTAAAGCTCAGTAATTTTACAGGTGTGTCTTGTTTCACCAATTCTGGCTAGAGTTTGGTGATTCCTTTTAGTCTGTGAGCTTAGCTATTTCTCAGCTCAGGGGACATTTCCTTTACTATTTATTTAATTGTTGTCTCTCTTCCATCTGTTCCTGATATCCTTCTGGAACTCATTATTTGCATACTAAATCTCCTGGATCTTATCTTCTAAGGCTTTTACCTTTTCCCCCATGATATCTTTCACTTCATATTTCTGCTTTAAGTTTTAGGTATTTGTTCTTTTGATTTTCTAGTTTCCTACTTTGGGTCTCAATAGACATTATCATACTTAAATGTGTCCACTCAACTGTTTAGTTAGCAAATTACCCAATGGTTTTCTTTTGATGGGCATGTACTCTACTTGTCTGAGTGATATTCCTCTCCCTGGTGGCTGAGTCCTTTCAATTTATTATTTTCCTTTGTCAGCTCATTAGGGCTGAGGTGCATTTGTTGGAGTTCTCTGTAAGATGGGAGTCTCACAAGTGTTGAAACCTGACATGATGTTTATCCCTTAGGGCTAATGGTTTTAAAGCTGGCAGGTTACCAGTCTTGTACAATCCTGGCCTCACAGTTAGGGAAGACTAACCTACTATTTCAGTTTCTTTCCTGGCCTCTTGCAAACCATGATGATCAGCCACGCACTAGGAGTCAACTGGTTTTTTATTGTTGTTCTGAGGCACAGTCTTGCTCTCTCACCCCTAGCCTAGGGTGCTTTGGCATCATCATAGCTTACTGCAACCCCCAACTCCTGGGCTAAAGCGATCTTCCTACCTCAGCCTCCTGAGTAGCTGGGACTACAGGCATGTGAAAAATTAGCCACGCCCAGCTTATTTTTCTATTTTTGGTAGAGAAGGGGTCTGGTTCTTGCTCAGGCTGGTCTTGAACTCCACCTCAAGCAATTCTCCTGCCTCAGCCTCCCAGAGTGCTAGGATTACAGGCTTGAGCCACCGCACCCGGCCTAGTAGAAATCTTTTAAAAACTACTCTACCCTTACAACCTTGTTAATGACCCCAACAAAAAATGATATACTTTCAAGATCTTGTTGGAGTAATCCTGCTCTGCTTTGACTAGCGTCTAGTCTATTGAACACTTCGGTACTCCATTTTTAATATATACTTCATCTGAAGCAAGACCAATTTGTGAATATATAGATTAATGTTAAAGACAAATTAGGGAGTAAGTCTGCTTTATTAAACTTTTCAAAACAGTATTGCTTCAATTAAGCTTCTGTTTTTTTTCTCTAAAAGCAATTTAATTTGAGAAAATTTAATTTGGATATACACTTTCAGGAACACATCATCTGCTGAAAGTCAGGCATTTCAGGATAATTTTGCACCTGTTAATGCATTTACTAATTATTCTCAAGCCACAGAATGAAAATATGTTGTGTATCTAGTCCATAAAATATTAACAGCAGAAACTGTCTCGTCAGTCCTTTTTGTCGTTTTTACAGTGCCTAATTCTGTGTTTTATACACTGAAGATTTTGAATAAATGTTTAACTGGATGGTGGTTAAGTTCAAATTGTAGTAATTATTGGATAATAGTTATGTTACAAATACAAAACATATTATAATGTGAATCATCACTGTAGTACATGGGTCACAAAGTTTCTCATTTCCTTCAAAATTCCTGGCCTGATTAAAAGTTTGTTGTTGGAGGTAAGGAAAAAGTATGAAGAGTAAATTGGTGACATCTAGAAATGTCAGCCAAAACTTACATTTCTCACCATTCTTAGCTCTTGATTCTACTTTTTCTGTATCTTTCTTCTGCAAAGTATTCTTTAATCTACCCCATATATTTTCCTGGGATCTTTGTATTCTTTTTCTAAAAATCCAAATAATCATGTATATTTTCATTATCAAATGAAAAACATACCAATTTTATAAAAACTGTTCTCCTAATTGTCAGATTATTGCATTCATTACATCCCTACAAGGGAAATATACATTCTGTTGGCCTCTCTATTATTTAAGGATTTAATGGCTGGGCGAAGTGGCTCACACCTGTAATCCTAAGGCGGTAGGATGCCTTGAGGCCATGAGTTCAGATCAGCCTGAGGATGAGTGAGCTCTGTATCTACCAAAAAAAAAAAAAATTAGCCAGGCATGGTAACACATGCCTATAGTCCCAGTTGCTCAGGAGACTGAGGCAGGAGGATTGCTGGATCCCACGAGTTGGAGGTTGCAGTGAGCTATGATGATGCCACTACACTCTAACCCTAGCGACAGAGTGAGATTTTATCTCAAAAAAAAAAAAAAAAAAGTTTAGCTGCTATTTTACGTTTGAATAGGAAATAATCAAATTTAATAACTTGGAGAAAAACATGTTTAGCTCTTACAGGTATTGAATGGAAAATTGTCAGAGGTAAATTTATATGCAGAATCTAAATACTTAAGATGTCTTGTGTATCAGGAGAGTAAAAAAAAATTCTGTATTAACAGAAGGAAATCCTGTCATATGCTACAGCATTGATGAACCTTGAGGATATTATGCTAAGTGAAATATGCCAGTCACAGAAGGATTAATCCTGCTTGATTGCATTTACATGAGGTATCTAAAATAATCAAACTCATAGAAACAGAAAGTAGAATGGTGGTTGCCAGAGGCCGAGGGGAGGGAGAGAAATGGGGAGTTGCTGTTCAATGGGTATAGAGTTTCAGTCATGCAAAATGAAAAAGTTCTAGAGATCTTCTATACAACACTGTCCTTATAGTTACGAATATTCTAATGTATACTTAAAAATTTGTTAAGAGGGCAGATCTCATGTTATGTGTTTTTTACCAAAATTTAGAAAAATCCATATTCATTTCAGCCCTCCTCTTTTTTTATGGCCTCTGGTATAAAAACACCTTCATTTTTAAGATAGAAATTTGGCATCTACTAACTCTACACTATGTACTAAGGCATTTTGATATTCTAAAAAATATATTTCTTCTGTTTAGTTATAGCAAGGGAAATAAAATGTGAAAGTAGCTGCTGGGCTTCCACATAATGTTTTGAGATCAAAAGTTCATTGCTTTCAATGTTTGTGATTCCAGGGCCTTTTACTGTCTCCAAGAGGTGGAAGCAAGCCCCAAGGAACCAATTTGTTTCTAATGGTATTTGCCTCATTATAGCAGGGTTTGGGGAAGGTTTATTTTCCAAATTCTTCCTAAGTAATAATATGTTTCATTGAGATTGGAATGGCTTTAAAAATGTGAAACAGCTGTTAGGTATCTCATTGTCCTTCATGTTAAAAGATAATACTGCTGACATGGTTTCTTCCTGCAACGCATGTTATTGATAAGAACATTACCAAGTCTGTGTTCCTTCCCCTCCTAATCTCTCCATGTGTCCTTTGCTTAATACCCACAGTTGCTTTAAGAACTTATCACTGATAGTAACTGGAGTTATACTTTATAGGCGTCTGACCTTCTAGGTTGATTTGAGACACTTCATCTCTAATTGGGCATCCCTGTTTTCTGTCTGGGCTGGCTGCTTTTTTAGAAGTTGATAACTCCTAATATAGTATTCATTCAAAATGTGCTTTCCTGATTCTTGGAGGCTGTATCTGGGTATAAGGAAAGAATTAAATGCTCAGAATCAGTGAATGGCTTGCCCTTCACTAGACTGAACTTGTTCTCTTCTGGGTTGTCATTGTTGCAGTTTGCTTTGCTTTGTTTTTTCTTTAGTGAATGCGGTATCAAGGTCACATGACTGTTCTTGCCCACACGTTGCCCTTTGGTCAGAATGTTTTCATATTAATCATTAGCTGAGTCTGCACTCACATTCCCCAGGAGGACAATCTGTTTGTTGGAGATACATGTGTGTCAGGTTGCCCAGATGAAAGGGAATGTCATTGGCCCAGAAAGCCTGCTGATTTGTGTTTGTTTTTCTAATGTCAGATAGCATGAGAAGAGCATTCTTCTCCACCGACCCCCTGCTAGTATCACTATTTAGAGCTTAATTCAACAGCCAAAATATGTGGGTTCATGGAGGCCTTTGAAACCTGACTTTTCTGTTCCCTGAAAGCAAAATATACATCTTATTGAATTCCCTTGCATACCAAATATTATTAAAGATAATGTGACCTTACCTTCAAGCATTAAAAAAAAAAAACAAAAACAACAACTGAAAAACTAAATATCCTTTACTCTGGGAAAGTGGTACGATAACATACACACATTACTAGGCCTTCAGAGCAAAGCTGCTCCTTGGCGAAATGCAAGAAAGAAGGTAGGAATGGAAAGGA
This sequence comes from Cheirogaleus major, assembly GCA_963574435.1. Taxonomy (NCBI): domain Eukaryota; kingdom Metazoa; phylum Chordata; class Mammalia; order Primates; family Cheirogaleidae; genus Cheirogaleus; species Cheirogaleus major. The sequence continues at coordinate 11,442 of CAUYPO010134768.1, forward strand.
AATAAAATAATCTCTAACAACTGGGCATACACAGCTCAATAAACATAAAGAAATGCAAATGACTGCTGAAATCAACCATTGAGGCATTGGCCTCAGTAGTTGGTGCCCTTTATATTAATATTTGGTACTCTCAGTTGCAATGTAAACATATTGGTGTGCTGAGCAACCTGGATGCAACATCAGACCTTCTTGACCATCCCTTGGAATTGTGGTTTATTTTACTTCTCAGCCCAAATCAAAGAGCTTAATCATACCACAGCCTAGATCCTTAATATTAATAGCTTACATTTATTTAGCACTCTCATGTGGTTCTTATATGCTTTGCCTACAATTATAATAATTATATAATTATAATTTTAAAATTAATATGTAATGTTCAAAATAGCTTTACAAGGTAGATTATAGTGTTATCTTCATTTTATAGGAGACAAAGGTAAGACTCAGTAGCTAAAGAACTTGCCTAATGTCATATAACTAGTAAAGGGAGAAGTTTGAATTTGAAAGAAGGATGGACTCCAGGGTCCGCATGCTGAACTGCTACCTAGTACTGCTTCTCTGCTCCTGTTGCCCATCACCACTAATCTCTTTTTTAAGTAAGGCAGAAAATATTCAGATTCATATCCACCTCTCTGCTCTATTGTGGGCCTATTACTGTTTCACACAGAGTGGATGAGTCAAGCTTTTGTTTGGATACCTGAGGCAAAATGGAGAACTTGACTAGGGGAGAGGCTTGGAGGTGGAGATGTCCTAATGAGGCTTATGGTGTGTTTGGAAGAAGGAGTCTGAAATAAATCCAGGGAGGGGGTTAATTCCAGAAGAGAACATCTAGGGTAACTAAGCAACCAGGTGGTCAGATATTTAATATCATACAGATATTAAAGAGCAGAGTGAACCTAGGGAAAGAACTTGGGCATTAATTGCGGAGTGACAAACCCAGACAACAGCCCGCACCACAAAAGAACAAGATTAAAGCAAAGAATCTGAGCAGTGTATATGAGTTAGTAGCAGCAAGAAGGATCTTGGTGTGAAACCAACCTTTTACCAACTGTTTGGAGCTTTCAGAGGCTTCCTATTAAAGTAGCCAAGCACTAAGTTTGGCTAGTCTGGGGATGCAAGTGAAGATATCCATCATTTTTTGGAAAGACTTGAAAGTAAGAAGTCTGATATAAAGGCAGTCCTTGAAACTTTCCATTTCCTTAAAAAAGCTGCTTTCAGGAACACGATCTATTATCAGTCATTTTTATCTAAGTGTGAATAAGGTAAGTTATGTGTTGCCTCTCCTGGGAGAGTTTACATTTTCAGCCTTGGCTCTCACTGTAGAATGAAAATCTTAATCCTGATTTAGAGGGATTTTTAGCTGAGGACAAAATATAGAAGGAGATTTAGGGATTGGAGCAGAAGGTCTTCCCAGCATTCTTGATATCAAGCCCCTTTGCTTATGCTTTAGACCTGCCTTGCCAATCTTCATCCTTTAGCCAGTGAGAACACCTGAAGGACTCACATATTTTGGTTACTTATTTCATTTCCATTTGGAAGTCTTTTGTGTTTCTCTCTGTAACTGTCAATGTGGATATTTTCAAAATTATTATTTTTTTCTTTGACAACCAGAAAAAAGATAATATTTTCAAAATTAGAAAATTGCAAAACAAAGTTGACCTTTTTAGTTAATGCAGCTTTATATGAGCACAGCAGTTTCGTTGGTAAGTTTCCTGTCCTTCCTGGTGTTCATAATTAAGGTGATTCAGACTTGTCAGATAACTGCAATTTTCTTATCAGTTGTAATTCTTAGACCTTACTGAAAGAGAAACGAGGAAAAATAGAAGTTTATATCTCCTTGGTCAAATTGCAAGAGCACTGATCTCAGTTGATAATTCACCCACTGTATCTGCAACACGATGTCCTCTTTGATCTGTCTACCCTTAGGAATGATGAGGCCAATGTGAGTGAGTAAGAACATAGACACATGACTAGTTAAAAAGTTCTACATGTTCTAGAATACTGAGTAATGTGCTATAATGGTTTGCACCAAGATAGAGGTAGATTACTTTAGGAGACAGAATGTGCTAGTAGCTATGTTAATTTGTTTCTACACTGGACTGATACACTTAGATTGTATTCAAACCCAGGGCTTACATAAAATACCCAAATATTTTTATGTGACTTATACTTTCTAATTGTGTAAGCTCAACTACTCAAACTCTTTAAGTTTCACTTTCATTCTTATAAACTGGTGATGATAATGGCATACTCTTCATTAGGTTATCGTGAGAAGTAAATGAAATAATATTTGTAAATCACTCAACACAGAGCCTGGCACATAGCAGACATTAAATAATAGAATCTCTTTATAATTTCTTTATTTTGTTAAAACAACCCTGTGTAGTTGGCACAGAAGATATTAATACTTGTATAACAAATGGAGAAACTAAGTCTCAAGGGTTAAATTCTTTGTTCAAATTTGGTAAAATGGCAGAGTCAGGTGTATGATTTATGAATGTGTATTGTTACTTTTAGAATTTAATTCTTGATGTAATTCCATTCTTGATGTATAAATTCTAAATGTATTTTATTAATATTTAGAATTTAATTCTTGTGTTCATGTGTGAGTTTTCTTTATACAGAATTAGAATAGGATGCCACAAAGTGAGGACACAGAGTGGTTCAAAGAAGTATTGGAATCAGATAGTAGTTCCAGGGGATGGCTAGGTCCGGGGAAGAGATAATTTATATTTCTAGAGTATGAAGAATCTGAGAATGTAAACAGAAGCAAAGGAGCCAGTGAAAAAGCATGAAGATGTAAAGCAGGGGTCAGAAACCCAAATATTTTCAGAGTCTTGGCAGGTAACTAACTGACTGAAGCCAGTCAGTGGAAAAGAGTGAGGGATGAGATGAAGTTAAGAGTGTGTCCCCACTGAAAGTATCACAAAGAAAAAAATAAGAAAACTTGCAGAACAAACAAAGCAAGTCTGTGGGCCAATACCAAACCTTAAACTAATGATGCCTGGGATAGATGATGAAGCAAGGTTTTAGGGAAAATGAGACATGATGGGATCAAGAGCAAGGGTGAGGTGATTAACAAAGGGAGAAGGGTACATTGTTCTTGAGGTGACACAAAAGTTGGGAAAATAGAGTGATAGGTATTTTGACGTGGAGAGGATAAAGGATGCAGAAGTTCATGCCCCTCAATCTTCTAAGGAAAGTAGAAAATGAGATATCTCTTAGGGGTGTTTTTGAAGACAGAATAGTAACTGTGTGCTTGGGAATGAGGAGAAGGCCTGCCTGGAAAACTCACTGTAAGAAACACAATGGGAAAACAGTAAAGAGGAATAAAAGGCCTGCTCACCAGCAGAAGAGGAACAGCTAAGGTTAGACAGCATGGGTTTGAACTGGGCCCACTCAGCATGGTCAGGATTTTTTTCTAAGCATACATGAAAACTCTTTCTAGTCTGCTTTTCATCACTCTCATTTATAGGGTGTTTGAGTAATACAGACCCTTGCATTATTAAACTATGCCAAATGTGATTAAAGGTACATATATAACAATAGCCAATACATCATAGTGCCTTAATTTTTATAGGAATCATTTTGGTTTTTTGAGGCCGTTGGTCCTCTCTATCAAGGTGGAAGGTCAAGAGTTGGCCTAATAGTACTTTCTTTGTCTTAAAGGAAGACAAACTCTGTAAAATAATTTAAGGAAGTTTATTTTGAGCCAAATTTGAGGACCATGACCCAGAGCCACACCCAAGAAACCTCAAGCAAGTGGACTCCCTGGTGGCTGGTTTACAGTTTGGTTTTTATACATTTTGGGGAGACAGGAATTACATACAGGTCAAGTCATAAAAGAATACATGGAAGGCATTGGTTTGGCCCCAAAAGGTATGGGACATCTCAAAGCTGGGGCTTACAAGTCATAGGTAGATTTAGGGATTCTTTAGTTGGCTGAAAGAGTTAGGCTTTGTCCAAAAGACCAGGAATCAGGGGAAAGGAATGCTTGAGTTAAAGATAAGGGCCTTTTATGCGAAGCTATACTGGAATCAGTTTGGGAAATAAACCCCATCATAAAAACCTGTTTACTGAGATTTTATCATTTGTAGGTGTGACTCACCAGACCCCCTTAGAAAGGAATTTTTTTTGATCAAAGAAAAAGATAAGAGTTTATTCCTTAAAATATAGTTTTATTTATTGTTAATTTCTTTTCTGAAGAACAAAAGCAGAATAACTCAGCAACTTTTCTTCAAGCTTTAATCAGCCCCTAATGCCTATGTTGAGGAGGTAGCTAATAAGAAAGGAAACTGGCCATTCCCGCACAACTGATGTTCAAATATGTTAGTATAAGGTACTGGCTGGAATATATACTGTTTTAATTGTTCTTTATTTTCTTGTAGCCATCTGATTACAAAAGATTTAAAAAGAATGTTTTTACCATCTCATGGACACTCAGTCTTCTTAAATATAGCCAGTACTTTTCAGTAAAATCAGTCAAGAGAAATAAAATTGTTTACTCTCTTATAGTCATCTCTTTTTCTCCTGTGAAAATTATACTTTCAAATGAAAGCATCAGCTTTTGAACCCTGTGAAAATCTAAAGCCCATAGCATTTTTTAATAGCCTTGCAACTTTATCCAGATCTCTGAAGACTGCCGGTAGACTGTTTGAAGTTTCTGTGATTCAGGTAGTATTCAGACTTTGCAAAAAAACTAACCTTCCAGTTAAAAGCTTGCTTGTGAGTGTGTATGTGTGTATTTTCTTTCTGATTTCAGCCAAGTGCAAAAGACTTACGACCTTTCTCTGAACACGAGAAAATGTTTCCTGTTTCACTCCTTTAAATGATGGCTTTCCTGTTTTTCTTGAAGCCAAATGCCTCCAGTTATCTGCTGGCTCTAGAGGGTTAAGGCAAATAGTTGCAGGGTGGGGGGTGGTGGTGTTATAGAGATTGTATAGCTGCATAAAAATGTGAAATGGTAATGTGGCTAAGCAATTTCTGGTCATGTGGTCTTCAAGATTTATATATATGGTTTTGAAATACCATTCACCAGTCACATCACCCTGCTAATCTTGTTCATTTTAGAAAAATGTATATTTTGTTACTTTCATCCACTTGTTGGTTGATGAAATAATATCGGTAGTTTGAAACTAGCACAGAGAATACAAAATTACTCTTCTATAATGTGATCTGATTTGGATTTGGACCACCACTGAGAGAATTATGTAAGGTTTCATAATGGAAATTTGTGCACACCAAGCTTTTGCCCAGTGGTTTCCAACATTTTTGTAATGGCAACATCCTGCCAGTAATTTGATTTGGGAAACTTGCAGTCCATTCTAAGTGGTACAAACAATATACAGTTTAAAGCAAAGTAAATTAACCATACGTTTGTTTTTTAATAAATTCTAGTATGTTGGTAACTGTTGAGATAATTACAAATGCAAAATTCATGTTGACGTGTTATAGATAATGGTTGAAAATAACTGTTCTTTATGATGGACAATAAATATGTCCAACAGAGAGTACTCTTCTTTTTCCATCCCCCAAATTTTAGCATTCCAATTTTAACTGGTTTCCTCTAGGAAGCCAACAAATATGAATTAAACTATAGAAAGTCAGTGATTACTGTTACATCTATTTGTAACTTCAGTACTTTCATATTTTCATTAGCAGTCTGAATGCTAATTACCAAATTTCTGTATTTCTCTAAAGCTAGTGATTGCAGAGTAGGCAGCAGAAAAATATTAATTATTTTATAAAGACTAATTAAAAGTTGAAAGCAAAGCTTTAATAAGTATAAATACCATTATTTGTCAAATGTGAAAAACACATTAATTATTATTTTGCAAAACCCTATCCTTAGATTCATATGTGTAACTCACAGATACAAAAACAGTAGCATTTTGAGATGATGCTGGGGGTAAAAATCTAAGCTTTAGGGAGACCAGTACATCTACAGTCAGTCTGCATATTAGGATTTTGAGGAGAAAAGTGACTTTCACATAATGGTTAGTATTTTTTGATAATGACAAAAGAAAAAGAATGAGTGCAGAAACATTTGCTTTCCATCTTCTTTGGTGACTCTAAATTCAGTAGGAAAGGGAAGTAAAAAGCAGAGAGCAAAAAGACAGCTTGTGAAATGCACAAAATCTGTCATCAAATTAACAGTAGTTGTGAAGAATGGGCAAGTTAAAGGGAGGGAAGACAGAAATGAAGATGGAAGAAAATGGGATGCTTTCAATTTAAGTGATGTTTTATCATAAAACCCATTTCTAAACTCAACTAAAGAAATAATTGGTCTAAGTACTATCTTTTTTCATTGTTTTATAATGTGGATTTAGTATAAACTGGGCCAAACGGTGCTATTTAGCAGTGAGAGTTCATTGTGAAACCTCTCATGGAGCAGGACAGGAAATGCCGAATTGTTTAGATTGCTTAAACGAATCCCTGGATTTCCAGTCTTGTGTATAATGATACAAAATAGAGCCTATACAGATAAATTAGAAGAACTAGAGGCCAATTAACTCAAGCCAAAAAGGAAATATGAATAAATAGGGACCTTCAAGAAAGGTTGAGTTGAAGACAGTACATTGACTCATGCATGGCCATTGACATGAAGCCGATCAAATTGTTAAAATAAGTATGTAGTTCAGAGGGGGCCTAAGAGCATAACAGCGATATCTTTATGTGGTCAGTGGCATAGCAACAAAAGAGAGCAATTTATATGTTGACATTCAATATTTGTATATTTCTTTTTTTTTCTTTTTTTCTTTCTTTATTTATTTCAGCACATTATGGGGGACAAATATTACGGTTATGTATATTGCCCATGCCCCTCTCCCCCCTCGAGGCAGAGCCTCAAGCATGACCATACCCCATACGTTGCACATCTCACTCATTATGTTTGTATATACCCATCCCCTCCTCCCCCTCCCACCCACCCAACACTCGACAAATGTTATTCCTACATGTCCACTTAGGTGTTGAT
>CAUYPO010134776.1:0-11420 GCA_963574435.1 Cheirogaleus major
CCTGAGCAAGAGCGAGACCCTTTCTCTACTAAAAATAGAAAGAAATTAATTGGCCAACTAAAAATATATAGAAAAAATTAGCCAGGCATGGTGGCACATGCCTGTAGTCCCAGCTACTCAGGAGGCTGAGGCAGGAGGATCGCTTGAGCCCAAGAGTTTGAAGTTGCTGTGAGCTGGGCTGACACCACGGCACTCTAGCCCAGGCAATAGAGTGAGACTCTGTCTCATAAAAAAAAAAAAAAAAAAGGAAATAGACAAGGTCTATCCCCTCAAGTGATTCAATCCTCAACTCAAGTGGTATAGTGGGAACATCCAGTAGTATTGTTTATAACTGTGATAGATTGTTTTCAGAGATGACTGCCAGCAGTTCTTCCCAACCCTGTACTTGACTACCAGCTCCTCCCATCAAGAGATAGAGTCTATTTCTGCTCCATTTGGATCTAGGATGGCCCTGTGACTTGTTTTGATCAATGGAAGGTGGTGGAGGTGATTCTGTGCCAGTTCTGGGCATAGTCCTTAAGATGTATGGTAGCTTTAGCTTTCACTGTCTCGGAAGCCAGTCAGCATGTGTAGAAGCTTGGGCTAGACTAGGTGGAAAGAGCCCTCTGGAGTGTCCCAGGCATGTGAGGGAAGCTTGTTTTAGCCCTAGTCAAGCTCCCAGTGCCTGCAACCTCATGAGTAATTCCAGCTGGGTGCACACAAACACAGACTAGAAGAAATAATAAATTGTTACTGTTTCAAGCCACTGAGTTTTGGCATGGTATGTTACTCAGCAATAGATAACTGAAACAACAACACAAGCCTCTTATACTATAAAACTATTGATATGCTCAGTAATCCTGAGCACAAATTTGTTGTCAACCTATGAAGTAGCATGCTTTAGTGATAAATCTTTAATCAAATCTTCATATCACGTGAACATATACTTACTCAATTAGTTAAACTGAAGATTGTGGCTATCTCATACTCTACAAAGTAACTGGTTAAATAAAAAATCATGTTTGTATAATTGGCTATTATTTGTATATGTTATTGTTGTTATTAGTTTTTTTTTTTAATATTGACAGGGTTCCACTCTGTCACCTAGGCTGGAATGTAGTGGTACAATCATAGCTCATAGCAACCTCAAACTCCTGGTCTCAATCTATCCTCCTGCCTAAGCCTACCCAGTAGCTGGGACTACAGGCACATGTCACCATGCCTGGCTATTTTTTTTTATTTTTCAAATTTTCTTTCTTCTTCTTTTTTTTTTTTGTAGAGATTGGGTCTTGCTATGTTGCCCAGGCTCGTCTCGAAATCCTGGCCTCAAGTCATCCTCCTGCCTTGGCATCCCAAAACGCTGGGATTACAGGTGTGAGCCACCATGCCTGGCCTTATTATCAGTTTTAAGTAAACACTTCATGATATGATTATCTGATGTGTTTTAAAGGAATTCCCTATTATTGAAATGATGGATGTGTGATGTTTCTCTTGCAGTTTGCCATTTGATGAAGTTAGCATTGTGCTTGTAGTTATGAATCCTTGTAGGAAAAATGTAAGATCTGCAGTGAACACATGAATAAGACATGCTTTGTTTTCAAAGGTCAAGGAGAATGAATCTTAAGCAAACTTCTAATGTGTGTATGTTACAGGACTTTAAATGAACAAAATGATGGATTTTTCAGGAGTACTTCTGTCATTGCTCAGAAAATACTCTGAACTTATTTCTGTTCCAGTTCTGATGAGAACAGTGTTTTTTTGTTGTTTTTAAATGTCTCTTTCCTGGAGAAGAAAATCTCACAGCAGATCAGATGGGTACCTTTAGAGACTTATGGTCTCCATCTTCTGCTGGGCTGCGTCTTACCATCTTGCTAGGTTTCCCTGCTCCGTGCTCTTTCCCGTCTTCGTGGGTGGCTGCTTCAGACTTCACCCTTTTTTTTCTTTTTTTGCAGTTGCTCCACTCCACCTTTATTTGCCACCTCCCTCTTACTCTAAACAAAAAGCCTTATCTCTTTCTTCAAAGGGAAAAATAGGTGACCTCAGAAGAGAATGTTCCCAAATGCAAATCAAAACCACAATGAGATGCCACCCAACACCTACTATGATGGCTATAATGAAAAAGGCCATCAGTGTTGGTGAGGATATGGAGAAATTGGAACCCTCATACATTGCTGGTGGGCATGTAAAATGCAGGCTCACTTAGCGGGGGAGAGAGAGAGTATGAGAGAGAAGGAGAAGGCGAGAATGAATGTCTCCAACATCTGGCTCCCCAACCTTAAATTCAAACTCATTCATATCTATCCTTTTCTACTCCTCTTGTTTTATAAGGGAAGACTTTCCCCATTTCTACAGCTTCTCTTACACCTCTGCCTCAGATTCCCTTCCCTGCTACTTTTCAAAAACCCTATTTAATTCTTATATCCTCTCCTTTATCTTTGATCTTTCTACTGGCTCCTTCTCATTAGCATTTAAACATATTCAGGTCTCTAGCACGTTTAAAATAAAAAAATTAACAAAAAATGTCCCTCAACTCCATCTCATTCTACAGTTACTACCGTATTTCTGTTTTTTACTTGGCAATTTTCTTGAACAAGTTGTTTATACTCATTGCTTCCTTCTTTTCATCTTTCACATGCTTCTCAACCTGCTGCACTCTGGCTTCTTCTTCCCACAACCTCAGCGAGACTCTTCTTGTTAAGGTCACCAATGACTCTCCCTGTTAAATCCAATGAATGTTTCTCAGCCCTTACCTTGTTGGTGTCTCAGCAGTATTCGACACTAATATACCTCCTTGTGATGCTCATGTCTCTGGACTTCCATGACACTGTCCTCTCCTGGTTTTCCTCCTACTCTGCCTATTCCTTCACGGTCTGTTCTGTGAGGTACTCCTTGTCCCTTTACAATTGGAGATTTTAGAGTTCTGTTCATGATCCTCTGTTCTTCTTATACCACATACTTTCCCCTGGGTGATCTCAAGTCTCCAATCCAAGCCAAATTCTCAAGTCTCCAATCCAGACCTCTTTTTTGAGCTTCAGATTTATAAATCTCTCTGTTGGGACATATCCGCTTTAATATCCCACAGGTACCTGAATCTTAAAATGTCCAGAGTAGAACTCCTTGTCGCCCCTGAAACCTGCTGTGCTCTCTGCTGTAGTGAGAGGCAGTCCAGTTCACTCACTCGCTGTGCTGAGCGTCTGGTGTAATCTTGACTCTGCCTTTCTCCTCATCCAGCTCCCTTCTTCTCATTCAGCTGGTCACAGAATCCTCTGGGGTCTCCCTCTTGTCTGGTATTCTCTATTTCCCTGGTGTGGACTTGCATCTTTCTTGGCTTACCATAGCCACCTTGGGCTTCCTCTAAGCACTGGTTTCTCACCCCCATCTAGTCTGTACATTCAGCTAAGGCAGTCTTTCTCAGACCTGCATCTGGTCCTCCCACTTCCCCTCCTAAGACCCTTCAGGGAATACATAGTGCTCTTAGGATAAAACCTGAGCTGTTGGCCACAGCCACGCTGACTTTTAGTTCCTCCTCCAGGCCTTCACCTGGCTATGTGCTCACTGTTGCAGGTGCCACCTCTTCAGGTAGTTGAAGCACACCTCCCAATTCTGGTGCTTCCACAGCATCTGAACCTCCGCCTCAGAGCACCGACTACACTGTTGTGAGCATCTGTTTATGTGTCTGGATTCTGCACCCCCATGTAAGTTCTGCTGGGAGCCGGAGGTCATGGTGTTGTCTCTGTGTCCTGTTTACCTAAAGACATTTAGTAAATATTTATTGCTTTACTATTCTGCCTGTTTACAGGTTTTGTTTGTAGGTTCTGCCTTTCCATTGCTGGAATTTTAGTTTGACTTTAGGTCATTGCAGAGTACAGTTGATACTTTTCATACAGCCAAAGAGTAGTAGTTGAAATCACTTTTGGGATATTCACATATAAAAGGTTCATGAAACCATAAATAGATTTGAACTTGACCCTTCTATTCTGGCCTTGAACTTGTTATTATTGTATTTTACTCATTAACCTTTGACCATTATTGTGTTTTATCTATTTCTTTACCCTGGGACCTATCTATTTTTATCTGGTCTATTTTGTGATATCTATATGTTTGGTGCAGTGGAGAAAAAACTGTAGAAAAACATTATTTCTAAACATTGAGATTTCTTTTCTGGTTTTCTTTTGAAAATAACAGTATCCCATAAAAGCAGTACTTTTATAAGATCACATTCAGCTTCACAACCCTGGATATGTTTTTTTGTTTTTTTTTTTACTGCTAAATACTATTGCCACTTGAACTGTTTGCTTTTCTAACCTGAGCACATGGCTTCAGTAAAATTATTTCTTTATTTACAAGAAGCAGTCATATCTCCTGTGTCCTAGAATTGCTTAAAGCTTCAGGGCAATGGAATGAAAGCAGCCCCATGGATGATGGGGCTAAAGAAATGCTTCCAGAGGCCATTATTGCAATTTGTGCTTCAAGTCAAATACCTTACTGTCAGTTGGGAAATGACAGTTCTAAGACCTTACCTTTTCCTCTTACATGAGTGATGAATTTGAGTAAAATGGATGAGGCAAAAGGTAGTCACTATCAGTATTAGGAAATTCTAAAACAGTAGTAGGGTTGTTCTTAAAATGAAGGCGGGAGGATTACCTTCATTCACCTGTACAGGTGGCTTCTGCTGCATCTTTATGAAGGATGATGTCTCAGCAAATTTCTGAAACTTTGCTCCCTTATACTATCGAATGGGGGAAATGGTTTTAAGTTGTATTTTTGTTTGAGGCTGATTCTATCTTAGAGGCTTGTCTGAACCTGGGAAATACATTTGGTATCTAAATCAGGGATGTAGCATCTACTCAGTCTCAAAAAGCCCATCAAAATAAGTATGGAAGAAATTGTTAAGAGTGACAGTTGGCTCTTCTGTACCTTGAGAGGGTTTTGAATTGCTTTTGTTGTAGTACAGATGAAAGACCTAAGTTGTAATGTTGTATACCAAAAAGTTTACCTAAAACTCTAGAACTTTCTGGCTTGTACATTTTCCTAGAATTACTAAAAAATAGAGAAAAGATGGTCACACCCTTAAATCTTTTGTGCTTAAATGGGAACTTGCATTGGTAAAAAAGGAAGATGGCAGCTGAGTATGGTAGCTTATGCCTGTAATCCCAATACTTTGGGAGGCCGAAGTGGGAGGATCACTTGAGCCCAGGAGTTCTAAGAGCAGCCTGGGCAATATAGTGAGACCTCTACATAAAGAAAAAAAAAATTAGCTGGCCATGGTGGTGTACATCTGTAGTCTCTGCTACTCGGGAGGCTGAGCCAGGAGGATCCCTTGAACCCAAGAATTGAAGGTTGCAGTGAGCTATAGTCTGGGTGACAGAGGTAGACCCTGTCTCAAAAAAAAAAAAAAAAAAAAAGAGAGAAAGGAAGATGGGAAGATGGCTATGAAGAAATGCTTCTTTTTTCAGGAAACTGAATGATCTTTGCTGAGGAAATATATTTCATCATCTACTGGAATACTGAGAATTTGGTTTCTGGGATTTCATATAACAGTTTTCTGGGATATGTAATTTTCATATGGTTGTCACTATTTTGCACATAATTTTTTCACATTAACGTGTATCATATATACTATATACTTGGCATGTTGTATCCCATCATTTGCTTCATTATTCCAGTTGTATTTGCATTCTAGGTTTCCACTTACTTAGGATCTGACTTTCTGTTAGACCTTCAGCTCCTCAGAGGCAGAGACCATGATTGTATTATTCTTTATTGTGTCCATAGCATTCTTGGTACCTGGGGTCACTGCAGAAGAAGAATTAATTTACGCTGTTAAAGTTGGCCTTCTATGTCCACAGGTTGCACATCTGTGGATTCAACTAACTGAGAATTGAAAATATCCAGAAAAAAAATTGCATTTGTATTGAACATGTACAGACTTTTTTTCTTGTCATTATTCCTAAGCTATATAGTGTAACAGCTATTTACAGGCCTTTACATTGTATTAGGTGTTATAAGTAATTAGAGATGATTTAAAGTATACGGGAGGATGTGCGTAGATTATATGTAAATACTGTGCCATTTTATAACAGGGACTTGAGCATCCTCAGATTTTGGTATCCTCTGGGTTAGTGGAACCAATCCCCCAAGGATACTGAGGGACGACTGTATTTTTTCACATTATTATACAGTAGTGCTTTTTATGTGAGGCATCTTAAACTTAATAGCTAATTAACTATAAATAAATTCGTATTGTAATGCAGCTTAACAACTTAAACTGATAACAAAAATCACCCCTTCAGTTTTTGAAAATAGAGAAACCTCTATTAGGACTTTTCATTATAAGTGCTTTGAACGATTTTTGCAATTAGAAAAATCATTTTGCATGTTTGACATTGCTATTTCAAGTAGTCTAAACCTGGCTATAGTTTGTATGCTGAAGAATGTTTAGGCCATTTTAAATGGATTGTTCCAGCATTCAGAGTCCTTCCAATTCCCTCTGAGAATCAGCTTTCATGATAAAGAATGATATAAATTCATTTCATGCTCCAGAAATGACACTGGAAGAGTCAGAATCTTGGAGCTAACCAATTCTGAAAGGTTGCTCACATTATTGTGACCTCTTTTTCTTAGAAATCTTTTAACTCAGAAGAACACAGGTCTGAGGTAAAAAGTTCTGTTGGAAGCATCAGTTCCATGTGACAGATACATTCTGGTTAGAATGGGGGGGGGATTGAAGTCTGTGTGGAAGCCACACGCTTATAGGTCAACCATAAATTCCTAGGATTATTTAATTTTGAGACCATTATTTCATCAAAATCAAAGTTTTCCTGTACTATTTTCCCCCATTTCCTGTTGTTTTTCAAACTCTGTAAACATATTCAAATATATTTTTGCTAGAGCAGTAAAATATTAATAGAATCCTCCCCCACCCTTCCTTAATACTTGGTTCCTAGGGGAAAGTAACATAAATGTGCTCTTAGAGGAATCAAAAGATTGGTTGCTACATTACTCCTTCAGTCCTCCAGTTCTAAATGTAGATTTCTAAAATTGGATGGTCTGTGTTTGTCCTCCTGACTGAATTTACTTTCAGTGTATAATAAACCTTTTCTTCCCTAGGCCACAGCTCTCTGAGGACAGTGCCGGTTGCTAGGAAAAGCCATCCCAGGGAATGGATATTGATCTATAGTACTAATACAGGATATATTTTCTTTCTTTTGTCTTTCTTTTTTAAAAGAGCCCAGTTGTCAGTGCAAAGGGGCAGGATATATTTTCAAGTGCCAAAGAAAATACAGAGATCCAAGTGGGTTTGCATATTATCCTTTTTGAGGTTGTTAAACTCTTTTCCTACCTCTGCTTGCATTTCTCTTTTCTGTTCTACCCTTCTTTATCTCCATACAGGAAAAAAATCATTGATTCACTTATTAATAATGCACAGTGAGTGATAATTCAGGCTGAACATATCAGTGCTATTTATGAAAAAGCATTTCTTAGATAAAGTAATAGATAAAAAAGGTTGCAAAAAATTACCATCTTAATGAGGTACTTTAGAAGTAACTATTTAATATGACTGACATGTTGCTTACAACTCATCATTTTTATGATTATCAATCAAGCCCTGGAAGGACCTCTTATCTTAGTTAGTGATTTGGTCTAGTTTGAATTGCTGTATGTGCTGGAAAGTTCTAAGGAGGCTATATTTCTTTTGGAAATGTTCAGTGGAGAATTTCTCTAATCTGAACTAGTGTTCCCAAGACAGAATTAATGAAGTATGATTATACTTTTCCAAAAGTATTATTTAGGACTAAAAGCTTTCTACATTTAATTTTAAAAATGTATCTTTGAGGCCATGCATGGCAGCTCATACCTATAATCCTAGCACTTAGGGATGCCGAGGCAGGAGGATTGCTTGAGGCCAGGAGTTTGAGACAAGCCTGAGGAAGAGCAATACCCTATCTCTATAAAAAAAAAATAGAAAAATTAGTGAGGCATGGTGGCATGTGCCTATAGTCCTACCTACTTAGGAGGCTGAGGCAGGAGGACCCCTTGAGCCCAGGAGTTTGAGGTTGCAGTGAGCTATGATGAGGCCACTGAATTCCAGCTGGGTGACAGTGAGAACCTGTCTCAAAAAAGAAAAAAAACTTTGAGTTTATTAATGCAGGCTTGATATGAGCTCATGGGATCATTATTTGATTTTTTTTAAAGTATCAGTAAAAGATACATAACATAAAAGTTACCATTTTAACCATTCTTAAGATACATTTTGATGACATTAAGTACATTCACATTGTTGTGTAACTATCACCACCATCCATCTCTAGACCTTTTTCCTCACCTCAAAGTGAAACTCTGTACCCATTAAACAACAATCCCCCATCCCCACCCTCCTTCCGTCTCTTGGCAACCAACATTCTACTTTCTGTCTGTGAATTTGACTATTCTAGGTACCTCATATAAGTGGAATTGTATAATATTTGTCCTTCTTTGTCTAGCTTATTTTCCATTAGCATAATGTCTTCAAAGTTCATCCCTGTTGTAGCAGCTATCAGAATTTCCTTTCCAAGGCTGAATAATATTCTTAAGGCTGAATAATAATGTGGTATGTAGGTACCACATTTTGTTCATTCATCTGTCTGTGGACATTTGGGTGGTTTCTACATTTTGGCTATTGTCAATAACGCTGCTAAGACCATTGGTAAGCAACTATCTGTTTGAGTCTCTGCTTTCAGTTCTTTGGGTATATATATATATACTAGAAGTGGAATTGCTAGATCCTATGGTAATTCTGTGTTTAATTTTTTGAGGCACTGCCACACTGTTTTCCACAGCAGCTGTACCATTCTTACATTCCCACCTTCTACATTTAATTTTACATTAATAATTCATTTTACAGATTTTGCCTGAAACATTCTGCCATTCTAGGATATAAATATAAGGCAAGAAGACATCTTAAAACTAGTAACAGCTTAAGGGGTAAAAGATAATTCAAATAATTAAACTTTTATTTTCATCTAAACTAATTGGCTTATTTTTACTTGTCACAAAGTATTTGTTATAGAAATTTGGCAATATATATTAAAAACAAAGAAAATGTCACCTGTAATCTCTCCAGAGAGATACATATTGGTATATTCATTTCTGTGTATATTATACTTAAAAAATTATAATCATACAATGCATATTGTTTTATAACATAGCTAAGTCTTACATGGTACATTTATTTTTATGTTTTTTTGTTTTATATTTGGGAATAAGCACATAGTTTAGTTGTATTGTACTTTTTGTTGGCATCTTTCCTTGGGAGTGGTCATGATTTGGAGGATGCATAGTACCATGGGAAGGAAAAGAGTTGAGCTGCTTTTCTTAGGGCACTTAGTTAAGCATTGTTGGATATTTAACCAAGGTACATACATATCAGGGAAGGCTTGGGTTGGCCAGGTAAGGTTCTTCCCTACTAGCAGTGGTTCCTCAGTTCATAACAGAATCACTTCAATTCTTACTATTTGAAGCCTCTAAATTACTCTGTAATCTCTGGAATGGTGATTTAGGTGAAATTTAGTTGAACTATATTTATATTCCTTTAAAATGAAATCGATACAAATCTGTTAATACCTCTACTTCGTATTTAGGCAAATTTAGTAGATGTCATGACATCAGAGCTGTCCTAACTAATATTGCTCTTGTATTTTTGAGTCATTGTTAGCCACAGGGTTCTTAAGGGTGATGTAGATTTTATAACAGATTAAATACTAGTTAATTTTTAATTATCCCACCTGCTTTTAGCTTACTGGGTTAGTAGTATATACACTTCATAATTTTATGATGGAAGGTCAAACATTAATTCTTCTTGAAGTTGATTGAATTATGATGCGTCGTATGGTTTTCTTAATAGCAAAAGGCGCCACTGCCCTAAGGAAAGTGGGGTAATTAAACAGCTCACCACAATAATCAGCTTGTAATGGTGATGGTGGTAATTTTGAGTTAATTAGAAAATTTTTATGGTATTTACATTTATATTCTGCTGCCTTAGGAAGAAAATGCCACATGCCCAAGTTAAGGATTCTGTTCTGTTCTGTATGGTGCGTAGCATATCCTGGGTTTTTTATTTTTTTATTAGTTTTTTTTATTTTTAAAAAAAATTAATATATTTTCTTTTAATATTTTTAGTTTATAAAAGAATTATTTTCTTTCTTTTTTTCTTATTTAGGCAATGCAAGGAAAGTAATCCTGAGTTTTTTGATAGCTCCACAAAACCTGTCAGAGAAGCTTGTTTGAATTCTTAGGATACCTATTCATGTCATCACCTGCCCTGGTTGAGTATGGTCTAATGAAGACATACTTTGTGCCTTAGCAGTCGACAGCCCAAGGATGTACCTTGTACTGTTGAGAGCTCCCTGAGGGGAGAGGTCACATTTGGTCTCCAGGGCCTCCCAAAGGTTGTTGGAAGAGTGAAGGAAACAAAGACATTCATGAGGTTTAACCAGGCAAATCTAGGCAGAGGCATTTGGGGAAATGCATTTTTTGCAGGGGGAGGAATACTTTTTATATTTGGAATACTTTAAAAACAGATGATGGTGTACATTTATGAGACAAGACAAAGTCAGAAGGAAGTAATGGTGGAGTTTGGAGTTTAGCCATTGAAGGGCCAGGACCAACGTTCTCCATGAGAAGAATCAGAGTGGTGGGGGTTGAATCCTGACTGTGCCACTTACTGCCTTTTGTCCTTGGCAAGTTATTTCATCTCTGAGCTACATTGTCCATCTGTCAAGAATGAGTTATAGTCTCCTCCTTACAAGATTATTGTGAAGATTAAATGAAAGAGTGTGGGTGGCTACCTAACACTGTCTATGACAAGGCAGCTTCTTAGTAATTGTTAGTTTCTTCCTTCTTGCTCTTTATTTGCTTTGCCTGATTGTGTTGCTAGGAATAATAACTTGCTTGGCCAACATTACTACCTCTGTTGTCCTCATGCATTCAAGTAATCCCCCATAGCTTCTTCATTGCATCTTAAACATAAAATCAAAAATTTTTAGAGCTGGGACAGATTTATGGCAAACCCAGGCTCAGAAAGGCAAATGGCACGTCATACTTACTGATTCAAAGTAGACCTGGGTGGGACTGCAAACTAGTTCAGCCTCTGTAGAAAGCAATATGGAGATACCTTAAAGCGATACAAGTGGATCTACCATTTGATCCAGCAATCCTATTACTGGGCATCTACCCAAAAGAACAAAAGTCACTCTATGAAAAAGATACCTGCACTTGAATGTTTATAGCAGCACAGTTCACAATTGCAAAGTTGTGGAAACAACCGAAGTGCCCATCAATACATGAGTGGATTAATAAAATGTGGTATATGTATACCATGGAGTACTATTCAGCTATAAGAAACAATGGTGATATAGCACCTCTTGTATTTTCCTGGCTAGAGCTGGAACCCATTCTATTAA
>CAUYPO010134779.1:0-38222 GCA_963574435.1 Cheirogaleus major
TGCCCAGTAATGGGATTGCTGGATCAAATGGTAGATCCACTTGTATCGCTTTAAGGTATCTCCATATTGCTTTCCACAGAGGCTGAACTAGTTTGCAGTCCCACCAGCAGTGTAGGAGTGTTCCTATCTCTCCGCATCCACCCCAACATTTATTGTTTGGAGACTTTTTGATAAAGGCCATTCTTATTGGAGATAAGTGATATCTCATTGCAGTTTTGGTTTGCATTTCCCTGATGTTTAGAGATGTTGAGCATTTCTTCATATGTTTGTTGGCCATTATTATGTCTTCTTTTGAAAAATTTCTGTTCATGTCCTTTGCCCACTTTTCGATAGGGTTGTTTGATTTTTCCTTGCTGATTTTCCTGAGTTCTAAATAGATTCTAGTATCAGCCCTTTATCGGATGTGTAGCTTGTGAAAATTTTCTCCCATTCTGTGGCAACCCCCACCTTTAATGGCTCCATTATGCCCTCCCTAAATCCGTCGCACTGGGGTACAAGCCCTTTGAGAGTCAGCCCCCCTGCCACTCCCTCACCCACACCCCATGCAGCAGCCACACACAGCAAACCTTTTGCAGATCCGTGAAGGTCCCATGCTCTCTTGGGCCTCCACGCCTTTGCCACGCTGTTCCCTCTGCCTGGTGCCTTCTGTTCTTGCCCGGCTCACTTTGGATCAGCCTTCAGAATGCAGCTCAGGTGTCAGCCCTTTGTGATATTCCTGCCCATCACGCTGGGTGAGGTGCTTGTCTGTGCCTTGCCACAGTCCTTGTGTCTCTGACAAGTGTGTTGATGTGTTCTGTCGTCTCCTCCACACTAGGTTTAGGGGGGATCTGGGCCTTTCACCCTGCACCCCTAGCTCAGGTGCTGTTCTCTCTTCTAGGGGCTTCTGCAGGCACCTTCATAATGGGTCTTAATGTCTCCAATCAACGTCTTCCCTCCCAGTCATCTCTTCACTGGCTCCAGAGTCATGTCTCTAAAACATTTCATTCCCTCTTTCTTTGTTTAAAAATCTTCTGTTGTTCCCCATTGCCCCAGCTCTGTGGCCCCACGCACTCGAGGCCCTTGCCAAACCCCAAATTTCTGTGTTATTCTCCTGTCATGTCAAGCCATGGGCCCACGCCACAGTCAAGAGTACCCAAAGGGGCCACAAAACGTCCCTCTTCCACTTTGGCTCGTGGAGTTTCCTCCTTCTCCATGCCTGATAGGCAAAGTCTAACTGTAAGACCGGGTGAAATGCTACCAGTAAATGGCTCAACTCCTCAGCCAGAAGTCGTTGCTTCTTTAGGGGCTGATAACTCCGCCCAGTTCTGCTCAGCTGCTCCCTTGTTTCAGGCCGAGCTCCTGCCCAGAAGCCTCAGCGGCTCCAGCAAATGGCAGCTGAAGTCTTTTGAGTTGTCTTTGACCTTGTGCTCTGAGCCTAGGGTAAGGCCAGGGAGCTGAAGTGGCAATAGCCACCTCCCAACACACACAACATAGACTCACAACACACCAGGACGGCCCCTCAACAAGGGTGGGCTTCTGTCTTGAGCACTGGCCAGGAATACCATTCCCCTTATCCTGGTATGGCCGGGGGTGCCTCTTTGGTGCTGTGTTACTCTCTCTATCACAAACCCCACCCAGCCCCAGGGCGTGGATGACTACTGGGTCTACTGCAGGCAGCCCTCACGGGTACTCCTTTCTATAGTGGGATCCACTTAATTCTTTCTGAAGTAAGAACAGGCTCTAAAAACCTGCCATCTGCCCTCTCTCCAACTCTTAACACAATCTGGTGCGGCTGGCTCAGGCAGCCCCTGCAGAGTAGGTATATGTGGACATGTGTCTAATTTTAATCCTAACAACTTGGCCTCTCCAGGGACCTTCCCATGGCCAAGTCAGGGCAGGCTGGAAGGGCAGCTCTCCACCGACTCAGTGGCACCTCCCGCTGCAGGTGGATGCCCACAGCATTGAGAGGGGAGCCAGGTGCGTGGCTTGCTACACATGAAGGCAATAAGGGAATGCATTGTCCACGGAGGATTTAAAAAGCAATAATAAAACCAGATTAACAGGTGATCTGCCTTTTATTGTCACCATGAATGGGCAATTCTACATAATGGCTGTGATAAAATACCTCTCTCACAAAATAGTTCTTGGGTTTAAATTCTAAATAATTCCTGTGGTTAATTTTGAGTTTTAATTGTATACATTAGGATTCAAATTAGTAAATTGTATTTCTTATCCATTAATATGCATTGTCCTCTACATGAAAGTTAATTTTGGAGAACTCCCAGTTATGTCATATCCTGACAACACATCCTGACACACACAGACTCATCTGCACCAGGATAAATCCAGAAATGTCAGAATCCTTCCAGGTCTCCAGCCAGACAGTTGTTTGTCCAACTCCTGAGTTCTACATATATCTGCCTCCTTTTTTTTGGAGACAGAGTCTCACACTTCATTGCCCGGGCTAGAGTACTGTGGCGTCAGCGTAGCTCACAGCAACCTCAAACTCCTGGGCTCAGGCAATCCCCCTGCCTCAGCCTCCCGAGTAGCTGGGACTACAGGCATGTGCCACCATGCCCGGCTAATTTTTTCTATTTTTAGTAGAGACGGGGTCTCGCTCTTGCTCAGGCTGGTCTCAAACTCCTGAGCTCAAATGATCCTCCCCCCTCGGCCTCCCAGAGTGCTAGGATTACAGGTGTGAGCCGCCATGCCGGCGGCCCTACCTGCCTTTAAACAATAGAGTTAAAACAAACAGAACACAAAGATTGTAAAGATAAATAGAACTCCAGTTACCTCAGTACTGGCATTCTAGGTAACCACCTGGAGTTTTTATTTGTATTATATTAAGATATTTAGCAGTAAAACAGAGAACAAACTTCAAGGTATAGTATTTTTTTTAACATTTTTAGAATTGAGATGAAATTCATATAACATAAAATTAACCATTTTAAAAGTGTACATTCAGTGGCATTTAGTACATTAACAAGGCTGTGCAACCGTCCCCTCTAGCTAGTTCCAAAACATTTTTATCCTTCCCAAAGGAGGTTCCATGCCCATTAAGCAGTCACTCTCCAAGCCCCTCCATTTTTGATTAGTAAGTACAAATTTAGTTCATACATGAAATATTTTACTAATTTTTAAATAGTATATTTTAAATTGAAAATTTCTTTAATTATTATTCTTATTTGTTATAAACTGTAATGTCATCATTTTGTACTACAACAAACAAATATGCAGGTATAAGTTTTTCCCTTTTTCCAAAAATCTTATTATTATAAAAATATAATTCATTTCCTTTTTTTCTTTTCTTTTTTTTTTTGTTTGTTTGTTTTTTTGAGACAGAGTCTCACTCTGTTGCCCGGGCTAGAGTACCGTGGCATCAGCCTAGCTCATAACAACCTCAAACTCCTGGACTCAAGCAATCCTTCTGCCTCAGCCTCCCGAGTAGCTGGGACTACAGGCATGCACCACCATGCCTGGCTAATTTTTTCTATATATTTTTAGTTGGCCAATTAATTTCTTTTCTATTTTTTTTAGTAGAGATGGGGTCTCGCTCTTGCTCAGGCTGGTTTCAAACTCCTAACCTTGAGCGATCCACCCGCCTCGGCCTCCCAGAGTGCTAGGATTACAGGTGTATGCCACCACGCCCGGCCTTTTTCTTTTTCTTTTACTCTAATATTTACTTTATTTAATTTTTATTTTGTACTGGCATGACTATATATATGAAGTTCAATTTTTAAAAATTACTGATTATTTCTTTTCTGGACATTATTATTATCCATTTCATTTTATGATTATTATTAAATATCATTTTGTTGTATACATGAAGGTTGATAAAAATGGCTCTATTCTGGGTGTCAAATAAGGCAGATACACACTCGCCACAGCCACAGAACTGTCGCTTGGTCCCTGCGGGTCATCAGTCTTACCTGGGCTGTCTCTGCCCTGCAGCTGGAGCCACTCACTACCTGTGCTGCCTCCTCCTTGCTCCTTAGTCAGGCATGGGGAGGGTAGAGAGGGCAAAAACATTTTTTCCTCTTCCTCCTGTGTTCTCCGGCTGGGGCCTTGCAAATTAGACTGACAAAAGACAGCCTCAAAAACAAGAAACAAACAGTTTATTAACATGTGCAGCACACATACACACAGGAGAAACTCAGTGAGGAGTAAGTCAGAGTGGTGGTTAGAGCCTAGGCTTATATAACATCTTAACAAAGAATGATATATTTGTAGATAAGTGATAAGACAAAGGAAAATCATTTTAGGCTTCCAAGGTGCTGTGGTCTAAATGTCCCCTTTAAAACTTATGTTCAAATTTATTGCAGGAGGTGGGACCTTTAAGAGGTGATTAGGTCAGGGAGCTCTGCCCTTACGAATGGATTAATGTCACAAGAGTGTGTTAGTTATCTCAAGAGTGTATTCCTGATAGGAAGGATGAGTTTGGCCCAATTTCCTCTCTGGCTCATGGGCTCACTTCTGCCCCCCACTCTTTCAGCATGGAATTACCCTCAACAAATGCCAGCGCCATCCTCTTGGACTTCCCAGCCTCCAGAACTGTAAACCAAATAAATCTCTTTTCTTTACGAATCACCCAGTCTGTGGCATCCTGTTATAGCAGAAGAAAATGCCCTAAGACACAAGGGCAGCAAACTGTGGCAAGGTAAATATATAGGGAAAATGAATGGGAGATAAGGATTGTTTTAGTAAGGTTCCTTGTGTAGATTCCTCTCATGCTGTCTCTAAGACAATAAAAGAGTCTGATGGTTAAGCATTAAGCCTACTTTTAGGCAAATGATAGGGGAAGGAGGGCAGAGTGTTTTTTGGTGTCTGCTATTCTCATTGTCTTTGGCTCAAAATAATCCTTATGCCAAAGTGCATATTTTGGGGTGGTGTGCTCTGATCCCTGACAGTAGCCATCTCTAGAGCTAGCTCCACTTGGGAGAGGGCAGTGCTCCTCTAGCTTCTTTCATTTCTCTGAGTACCTTACTTCATGGCGGAGCCCAGTGTTTCCAGCTTTCACTGCCCCTCATTAGAAACAGTTTGGAGAACCCTCCAGAAAACCGTCTGGGGCAGATGGAAGCAGCACACTGCCCAGGGGCACATCCGGACCCTCAGCCCACAGGGTTGAGCAAGTCCCAGCACCCTCAGCAGATCTCATGGAGCTTCTTATTTCAAATACTCTCAGTAGTAGATAGACATGTCTAAAAATAAACATACATCCTGGGAAGTTTTACAAAATGTTCTCTCTCAGCGAGTACAACTGAACGTTCCTGCCATGCCAAAGGCATGGGGACTTCCTGACTATATCACTCTGGGTCCCTTTGCCTTAGTGGTAGGAGATTATTTGAGCCAGTTTGGGGATCTGGATCCCCATTACTGGAGGATTGCGTTTTTTTAAGTTTAGGTGTATGTCTTACTATTAATACTACCCGGAATGCTGAGATAATATCACAATGATCTACCCCAAAGAGACCAAGAGGTGTAATAACCAAGTTGGCTTAGAAGCTTTCAACTCCTCATTTTGCATACATCACTGAGAACCTCCCCATATGTGGGGGCAAATTCATAGAGAGCTTAAGTTTTGGGGCTCAGTACTTGCACAAGCTCCTCCCAAAGCCTGTGCCTAGTTTTGTATTCATAATTTGTATTCCTTTTCTTAAACAGGTCTGACAGGGAAAAAAACCCAACTGTTTTTCTTCTACTATACTCTCACAACACAGAACACTTCTTTGGCCAGATGTGAGGGGGTTGTTTCCTCACACACCATCGATTCCCCAGCAGACACCAGCTGGGTGTCCTCAAATTCAGTAGTGACACTACTACCTGGAGACAGCCTCAGATCCCACAGGTTAAGGGCTCCGCCCCACAAGAGTGACCCTTCAGCTTCAGATGCCAGTCACAAGCCCCAGGTTGTGACCTGTGCTTCTAACCAGCCAGCTATAAATTAGGGTTCCCACAATCCCCTCCTTGGGTTTGACGAATTTGGCAGCGTGGCAAACAGAACTCAGGGAAACACATTTACCCATTTATTATAATGGATATTACAAAGGACACAGATGAACAGCCAAATGGAAAAGATGCACAGGACAAGGAGGGGTATGAAGCTCTCTTGCCCTCTCTGGGTGCACCACCCTCCAAGCACTTCCATGTGTTTTGTAATCCAGAAGCTCTATCTGAACTCAGTCCTTTGAATTTGTTATTGAGGCTTCATTGTGTAGGCATAACTGATTAAATCATTGGCCATTAAAACATTCAGTGATCAAGTGAAACTTCAGCCCCCTCCCCTCCCTGGATGTTGCGGAGTGGGGCTGTAGACCTAACCCTGTAGTCATGCCTTGGTCTTTCTTGTGACCAGCTCCCATCCTAAAGCTATCTAGGGGACCCTAGCCACCTGTCATCTCATTAGTGTACAAGAAGACACTTAGCACTTTGGAGATTCCAAACGTTTTAGGAGCTATATGTCAGGCACCAGTGGCAGAGACCAAATATATATTTCTTATTATATCACAATGTGATAATAGGGTTCCCCAAATTATATAAACTTCAAGCCCCATAAATCCTGGATCAACCCCTCCTCCTACACATCCCTTTAATGGACCTGGGTAAGAATTTCTAAGGGACCCATGCCCCTGAGTGGAATTGCTGGGTTATAAGGTATCCATATACTTAATTTGATTAGCTAGTACCAGATTATTCTCCAACCTGTGCTCTCACCAGCAGCAGGAAGACTCTTGTATCCCCACAGCCTTGCCAGCACTTGGCATTCTCCAGATTTCCATCTTCCCCAGGCTAATAGCTGTGTAGTAGCCTTATAGCTTTACGCAGCCTGAGAGTGTAAGATGACCTCTCATCATTGCTTTAATTTGCATTGCTCTGATTACTAATGGGCAATTTCTTTCATATCCTTGTTAGGCTTTTGGTTGTCCTGATTTGTAAATTGTCTGTACATTTTACCTATTTTTCTTCTGGTGTGCTAACTTGTTGAGTGTCGGGAGTTCTTTGTATATTCTAGATATTGATCCTTTGTCACTTTCAGATATTATAAATCTCTTATCCCAATCTGTCATCCATCTCTTCAATGCAATCCAACTGTGATGTTACTTGTTCACAGAAATTCTTCATTTTAATGTAATCAGATCTATCCATTTGCCTTGTGGCTTGTACATTTGAAGTCTTGTTTAAGAATTTTTTTTACCCCTTCCAGGTTCCAGTGATTTTCTCCTATTAACTTTATAATTTTACCTTTCATATTTAGGCCTATAATCTGTTGGAAATCTCCTTCATATGTGGATCCAACTTTATTTTTCTCCATCCTTTCTTTCTCTGCCTATTTTCCCACATCATCTACTAAACAATACATCCACTCCCTAATTAACCTGTGGTGCCAACTCTACGTTATATGAAGTTCTCAGGTAAATGTAGAGCTACCTGAAAATTGTCTATTCCACTCCACTGCCACACTGAAAACAAGTGTGTGGGTGTCAATATCTGGTAGGCAATTTCCCCCTTTATACTACTCTTTCTAGATTGATTTAGCTGCTTGTGGAAATTATTTTTTCCTACACATTTTAGGATAAGTATATCAAGTTTCTAAAAAAAAAAAAAAACCACAGCTAGAATTTTAATTGGGATTTCATTGGATTTATAAATTAATTTGGGGATATTTTATATAATTTATAATTTAAGTCATATAATCCAAGACCTGGCATGCCTGAGGACAGAGAATTGTGAGGAGAGATTAAAACGGACATTAATGAATGTCTTTGAGAGGGTCCCAGACCCTGTTCTCACCACTGGCCTTGCTTGACTTTGAGGGTGGGACAATAAAAACCCAAACCCATATTGGTCAGAGAGGAACCAGGCGCAGTGGGAAGGAGGAACCCCCATCTGGCACGGCACCAGCAAGGACTGAGGGAAGGGCCAGGGAAGTGAGTGTCCCAAAGGCCCCTGGAGACCCCAGCTTGGGGAATAGAAAACAGCCAAGTGTGGCCATGTGGCCGAGCCTGCAGAACCAAGGGAACCTGAGACCTGGGTCAAGAGAATGAGAATATGTGGGGCTGGTTACGCGAGGCCATGCTGGATTTGGGCACAAGTGGTGGATGCCAGCACATGACTATGAGGACAAGACATGCCAAGTTTCGGCTGAGCCAATGCCAAAGGACGGCGGAGGATGGTGTGAACCAGAAACTCCCGCTCACCAGTGCCTGGGTGCCGCAGTGCCCTCGCTCTCTTCCTGGGAACTTCAACAGGGAGGAGATAACCCCGGGGTGGGGGAAGATCCAGAAATTGACTATTGATTCAGAGCAGTCTGAGTTTTAAAGCAAAAGTTGTCTTGAACTGATAAGTTCAGTTTGGGAAATAAATAGTCTCATTTTACTTTTACCTCTGAGATATAGAACTGTGGTGATTGTATCAATTTCATACCCACTGCACAATTCTAGTCTCTGCAGACTGGATTTCAGCAGTGGGAAAAAAAAAAAATCTGTTAAGGAGGGGTTAGAAAATGAAGCAAATAAATATGACATAACTACGATAAAGCAGGTAAAGAAATTGAGGCATAAACAAACCAAAGCTTTCATTCTCATGAAAGTGAATTAATGGCAGACAATTATGGACTATTGTCTCATTCCAGGCCTCACTGTGGTCCTGAATTTAAGCAAGTATTTTGAGGGTATTCTGGAACCACCCCCCTGAGACCACAGCTCTGCTCAGAGGGCTCCATCCGGTCATGAAGCTGACCTACGGAATGGGGGCAAATCAGTGCAGACTCCCGCCTCCAAGAGTGCCCCCCCCACAGGAAGCATCCAGTGCACCTGGGCTCGTGGGGTTTCTGCCGCTGCCTTGTGACACCCTGTCTTAGAACATGCAGCCCCTCAGATGGTCCGGCATCCTGCAGGACCCCTTGTCCCGAGGGAAAAGATGGGCGTGGCTTTGAAATATCCCTCCGTGTTTGTGGATAAAAATGCTCCCTAAGGAAAGGCAGATGCTGCTGCTAAGATACGCTTGATTTTAATCCTGACATTGGAGGAGCTCAGAGTGTTTACTGCGTAAACAGCCCCTGCCCCCCATACCTCTAGCACAAGTAGAATCCCCTGTCCCCTGCCCCTCACCAGCCCTGGGGAGGCTGGAGCGGTGGAGGCAGCCGCCTCTCCTCTGAGGAGAGCCTCCTCCCAAGCAGTCTTTGGGCATCGGCTGCTGTCACTGCTGTGCTGGCCGATGGTCCCCTGTTCTGTTGTGGTCTCTGGTTGTTCGGTCCAAGCAGGCCTTTCCTCCACCCCGCCTTCTCTGAATCTGCCAGCCGACCATCGGCCTCTTCTACATTCCCTTCAAATGGAGGGCTCCAGAACTTTGACTTGTTTGCCCTCACGCCTTGTAGGTGCTTGTCACAGAGCTAGCTCCAGGCCCTTCTGTCTAGGCCACTTGGCCACTGTTGCTCTGATGCTCCAATGCCATGGGGGCAGGGAGGGAATGGAGCTTCACTAGGCGGCTCCCAGTCACGCCAGGACTCACAGTGGGAAGGGAGGCCCAAGTCTCCACCCTGGGAGCCCCCACATGGATCTGAGGCATCTATTCTATATTCAGTTCCCCCAGCACTCAGGTGAGGCAGGAAGCAGGGACCCCAAACCTGCATCCATGTTCTCATCCTCTGATTTGGTACAGCTCACAAGGCAAGAATGGTTTTGACATTTTTAAATGGCTGAAAAGAAATT
Organism: Cheirogaleus major; assembly: GCA_963574435.1. NCBI lineage: Eukaryota > Metazoa > Chordata > Mammalia > Primates > Cheirogaleidae > Cheirogaleus > Cheirogaleus major. The sequence goes on from CAUYPO010134779.1 coordinate 9,687, forward strand.
AAAAGAATAATAATTTTGGGCTGGGCAAGGTGGCTCACACCAGTAATCCTAGCACTTTGGGAGGCCGAGGCAGGAGGATCGCTTGAGACCAAGAGTTCGAGACCAGCCTGAGCAACACAGTGAGACCCCATCTCTACAAAAAACAGAAAAATTAGTCAGTGTGGTGGTGTGCACATATAGTCCCAGCTACTTGGGAGGCTAAAGCAGGAGGATCTCTTGAGCCCAGGAGTTTGAGGTTACAGTAAGCTATAATGATGCCACTGCACTCTCGCCTGGGTGACAAAGCAAAACTCTGTCTCAAAAAAAAAAAAAGAAAAAAGAAAGAAAAAGAAAAAGAGTAAGAAGAATAATATTTTGGGACACATGAAAATTACATAAAATTCAAATTTTTGCATCCACACATAAAGTTATATTGGAACACAGCCATACTCACTCATTATGTATTATTGTCTATGACTACTTTGGTGCTACCATGGTAGAGTTGAGTAGTTGCAGTGCAGACGTACTGTAAGACTCACAAACCCTAAAATACTTACTGTGTGGCCTTTGTGGTCTTTTACACTAAGAGTTTGCTGACCAACCCCTGGCCTAGGCTGAACCCCTCCTCTCCTGAAAGCTGTGTGTAGTCCAAGCCACTACTACTCTTAGGATAGTGAGAAGAGCAGATAAAACAATTACTACCACTAGCCCAGTAGCTGCCAGAGTCGGGGCTATGGCTTTCATCATATTTCTGTCATGGTAAATTATTTTCAATAGCTCAAAGGTCAAAAATTCTCTTCATTACCAAACTGATTTTTAATTATCTTTGGAAGAAAAGGTTGCTGCTTTCTTGTAATAAATTAACTTTTTTTTTCAGTGTTACAAAAGAGTGAATCGATAAATAACTTCCAAGCAGGAAGATGATCTCAAACCAGTTCTGGTTAATTTTTAGATGAATCAGACAATTAGAAACACAAATCCAGGTATTAAAACTATTGAATACTGTCCAAAAATCAAAATTATTTTGTGTATGTTCACGTGTGTGTGTGTGTCTGTTGATCGGTTCAACAAACTGGATTGAGAATGGGAGTAAGAGACTTTACCCTCTTGAGGGAGATTTTGACTCCGATGATGGATTTATATTTTTAAAAATTAGCAGTGCATCTCTAAATTCATGGAATAGGAAAGGTTTGGGGGGATGCTAGGAAACGTAGCCATCTTTTATTCAACTTTCAGGGAGCCAAACTTAAGACATTACAATATAAGACAGGAAGTATATGAATTTGTTCATTTGGGCTTTCAAAAATTCATTTGTTCAGCATTATTTCCTGAGAACTCATCACTTACTATGCATTATATTAGGGGCAAAAAGCTATGAAGATATATGCCACCAACTTTGCACACAGAATACAGGAAATTGGGAAGGCTTTCTTTGTCATATGGGACAGACTCAGGGAGGCTAGGTCAGGAAGGGGAGTTTTTGTAAGAATAAATGTGGAACATTAACGGAGTGGTTCTTCTGCAGAAGGCAGGAACAGGCATTGGAGGGGGAGGCCCCACAGCACTGGGGCTGGGGAGCTACTCTGGTTCTAGAAGACTCCAGGGCCCTGTGGCAGGAGCTGTGGGGCCGTGCCCACTGACCTGGCTCAGTCTCCTCCGAGCTGCTTCTTTATCTTGACATGAAACTCTTCTCTCCTCCATCACTTCTACTTGCTCACAGTTTCCAATATTTTGCAACTGTGGCTTGTTAGGACTCACTGTAGCCACAACTCTTATCTTTGTGTTTCTAGGCCTTCTACCTAGTCTTTTTTTCCTTGACATATCTCTGTTTAAAATTCCAAGAAAAATCCAGAAGTGTTTGAAGTAGCAAAAAAAAAAAAAAATTCCAAGAAAGAAATGGTGATTAACCCAGGTTTTATGTGTGTGCCAAGTTGAAAGCCAATCTACTGATTGGCTGCCTTTTTGTTAGGTGTCAACCCCTAACCAATCCACGCTAGGGGCGGGGCTGTACAGGGCTAGGTGTAAGCACTTAAAGCTGCTCCTTTGGGTTTCCTCTGGCAGGGTTAGGAGGCATGCCAGACAATGTGAATGACATGTTTACCAAGGAAAGAGGCACTGTGAAATTAACTGTATGCTAGGATAACATTATGAGCCAAGTTTGCTGGGCAAACTTGGTAGCACAGATGGCAGGGAAAGAAAAGAAGCCATAACTACGCAGGATTAGAGCTAGGGGAACATCTTGTCAGCAGGGATTGCTCTTCCAGGGACAGACAGGAGGACAGTATCCAGAGGAGTTCATGGCAGTCAGCCAGGCGAGAAGGCGTGATTCCGGGTGGCGGGTGCACCTTACCAGGGATAGGCTTCCATCTTACAAGGAAGAGCGACAAGAGCTAGGCAGGACCTCCAAGTTGTCTGAAGTTGAGAGAGAACCATTAATCCCAGTAGGAAACTGGAGGGTAAGCATACCCCAGATAGAGGCCCAATCTTAAAGAATGTGCGTGGTGTGTGTGTGTGTGTGTGTGGAGGGGAGAACATTCATACGACTCTGGGGACACATAGCCACAATAACACAAAGGATCAGTAACAGTACTAGTGAGACCTCTACCTGAGACACGGCTCATACTCCCGACTGGTGTGGGTGAGTGGCTGAGCAGGGCACTCAGTCCACGGCTGAGAGGCTAGAGAAGCGGGGCGCCCGGAGGGGCGAGAGAGGATTTGGCACGGCCACCGCAGATGACTCCAGCTGACCTTGACATATGTATTTATCAGAAACAAAGGGAGGAAGGTGAGGAACATTGGCCAGCAGAACCGAAATGTTCTGGGCCCATCTGATATCTTCCCCTTGGACCTGGAATTACCTACATAGCTAAAGAGCTTGTACAGGAACCCGGAAGGTAAATGACTCCCAGTTACAAGCCTCAGACTGAGGTCCTCCTGGGGAAGCCGGCTAACAGACCAACTCTCCCCGAGGGCGGGTGAGCGCAGGTGAAGGGGAAAGCCCTGGAGGGCTAAGTCTCTCTTCATTTTCAAAGAGCAGGGCCTCAAGGGCCTTTTTAATTGCTCTTCTGAAGTCTGAGCTGCTCTGTTGCTCCCATTAGTACACCATGAAAAAATTATTTAGGCAATTTCCCCAAGTGCTTTTACGATTCTATTTGTCTGGCGTCACCAGCAGAAGCTTGGCTAATTAGCAAAATGAATGATAAAAATGGCTTCTTATTGGTAAAATTACTGACCTATTAGTTAACATAAAGGATATTAGAGATGGGCTTTTGCTGTTGAACATCACGGAGTTCAAGTGGATTGGCTAAAACATTAGGGACGCTCTCTACTCATCCACGAGCTGGGCGTAAGATTCTGGCCAGCCCTTCACAGGTCACCTTTCCAAGTGCCATCAGAAACATGATTCTGAACTTGTCCCGTGCACAGCAGTGAGTTCAGACAACTCTGGGTACCTGGTGCTAATTAAAATCTGGTTTTCGGAATACTGTTCTGTCACTCTTAAGAGAACCTTTCAAGTAAAGTATGGACGGAGCACCTAAAAATGTCAGAGATCTGGAACCTCGCCAAGATTACAGAACAAGCGGCACAAACATTCTTGGATCTTCTTACTAACAAATATGTACATGTGACAGCATTAGGGCTGAGACCCTTTGTTATAACGTGATAGTAAGTCGGGGTGTGGGGAGATGCTGTTAATCACATTCCACCACAGCTTGGCCAGGAATAGGCAACCTTGATGATGCGGAAGTGGGATGTTCTCTCAAGGCCAGGCAGCAATCATTCATTCACCCACTGGCAAATATTTCTTGCCTAACTTCTGTTTGCCAGGCATGTGCTCTTGTGCTCGATGCTGAGGTTCAATATTGCATAAGGCAGATGTGATTCCCTCCCTCACGAAGCTTACAGTCCAGAAGGCCAGCGCCCCAGCAAGAAATAGCAATCAGTTGTGAGTACTACAGCAGAAGTACAGAGAAATGGGGACACAGAACAGGCAGAATGTCCAAGGATGGGAGATCGATACAGTTGCTTCTTTTGCTGAAAAAATTCAAGTGCTAGAATTTATCCCACAGGCCACTGGACAAATGCCCAAGGACCAATGATGTAGCCTGACTATATTACAGAACTTGTAGCTCAAGGACATTTTTGAGGCCCTGTGGTCATCCTCCTCCTATCAGCTGGGGGCCACGTGGACACCTGGTTCCCTCCTATTTTTATCCTGGAGGGCACTGAAGTTCAAATCCACATCATGCAGTTGGCAGATTTTATCCCCAGAGACCGAAGCATGAAGAGGCTCTGTGACTTGCCCAAGGGCATTTATTGAGTCAACAGTAGAAATGGGAACAAAACTCAGTCACCTGATGCCCAGGCCAGCTCCCCTTCCCTTGACACATCACCTAAGGGGGAAAATAATCTTCAGAAGTATCAAATAGCTCTGGTATTTTGATGAGTGAGCAAGCTGGTGAGCAAATAATGAGAAAAGTGAGTGTTGAATTTCCCTTGACGTAACCCCTTTGGAAAATGCAGCAACGGATGCAGGAAGAATGTGACTTATGTTATCGTGCAAGCAAAAATATTTTAAAATAGCTTCAGAGGGCTCATAAACGGGAGGCCTAGCTGTGAGTGTCCGCCTGAAGGATCGCAGAGAAAGAGGGTCCAACACATCACATCCTAGAGTTCTCAGCCAGGCAAGGCGACTGCTCACAATTTGGGTTTTTATAGGTGATGGGAGTGTCGTTTTTCATCCTTTTAGTTATGGAAGGGTGAGGGAGAGGCACTTTCTGAACAGAGACCACTTAGGATTGTGGCTTGCTTGGCCTTAAAGAATGACAAAATGGTTTGCCCTCTGCGCATTCTGCCCCACACCAAACAGTGCTGCGTCTGCTTCCCAGCCCGCCTTTGCCCCAGCGGCGGACCCTAGCATTAGGTTTCCTCAGTCTTCCTTTAACAAAACAAAACAAAATTGAGTGGGTTTCTGTGGTGGGGACTTTTATTTAATATGTGTCCGTTTGACTGGGTTTGCCCAGATAGCTGGTAAAACATTAATTCTAGGCGTATCTGTGAGGGTGTGGAATCGGTAAAGATCTGCTCTCACCAGTGTAGGGGGGAGTCCCCCAATCCACGGAGGGCCCACCCAAGTGGCTCAAAAAGGCAGAGGAAGGGTGAATTCACTCTCTACTTGAGCTGGGGCACCCGTCTGCTCCTGTCGCCGGACATCAGTCCTCCTGGTTCTTGGGCCTTCAGACTGAGACTCACACCATGGGCTTTCGGGGTTCTCCAGCTTGCCGACGGAAGATGTGGGACTTCTCAGCCTCCATATCATGTAAGCCGATTCCTAATAAATCTCTATATATCCTATTGGTTCTGTTTCTCTTGAGAACCCTAACACGGCTTCCTTAATATCTTTCTGTTTGAAAGAAAAAAGGAGGTGGGAGAGGAAAAGATTTCCCTTTGACCCTTTAGTCCACTTGTAAACTCTGTTTACTGAAACATTTCTATGGGCTTCATTTTATAAATGCCACCAAATAAATCTATCAGTGTCATTAAACATATAACATCCAGGTCCCCAGGCAACTTAAAATGAGAGAGCTCAGATCTGGTTGGCCTTGTGTGCTGATTTTACTCCATTTCTCTTTCCTCATCTAGAAGATATTCAAGACAATCAATAGATGGATTGTACTGGGCAAGGAGAGAGGTGAAAATGTCACTATAGTTGGTAACTATCCCAGTTTTTCAAAGGTTTGTACCATGGAAGCAAATCTCTCTAGACCAAACTGCACAAGAAGAAAATCTTATTTATATGAAAAAATATTCCACTTGACAGGACAAATCCTTTGGTTTTCTGTAGGTCAACTCTGTAGAAGAAACCGGAAGCTTGTTTACAGGGTATGGGGGAGGAATAGGCTTAGTGGAGATGTCTTTCCCAAGACCTGCACACTCAGCTGCCTACTGCACATCGTCTTCTTAGGTGCCCCCAAACTCGATGTGTCCCAAATGGAGCCCACTGTCTCTTCTCCCCTCCTCTCTGTTCCTGCTCTAGCAAAAGTGCTCTGTCTCAGTGCTGCCGCCATCTTCCACCCAGGCATCCCAGCTGGAAACCAAGGGACCTCCTCGAGGCCTTTCTCTGTCACCCTTTGCTCTGTCCAATAAGTTACTAAGTCCTGTTACTTCTTCCTCCTAAATCTCTCCTGTATTTATCCACTTCTCCTGTATTTATCCATCCCCACTGCCTGCCACTACCCCAGCTAGGGCTCCCAGCACCTCTCCCCTGGGCCCCACCAGCCTCTTAATGGGGGCCCTACCTCCTGCCTGGCCCACCCTCTGTTCCCTGGAGCAGGGAGAGTGATCCTTCTAAAATGCAAATCTGATCCTCTACTGTTCTGCTTAAGATTCTCCCATGGCTCCCCACTGGGGACAAAGGTCAAACAAAGCTTATAAAGAACCTCTTTGTTGGAACCGCTTTATCTCTTCAGAGGCTTGACTAGCCGCCTCTACCCCTTGGACTCCAACCTTGAGCTGTGAAAGCCTGCCTTGCAGTCTCTGTCCTCTTGGCCCTGCCTAGACTGTCCCCGAAGCATGGAACACTCCTTACTCTCACTCCCCATTGGATTGGCAGCTGTTGGTTCTTCAAATCTCGGCTTAGAAACCCCTTCTTGACTTACCTTATATGCTCCGACAGCACAGCCTGTGTGTCCCATTTCAAAGCTCTTGCTTCACTTGGGAATGCAAATGCCTCTTTATTTGTTTGCATTCACTACTAAAATATATGTTCCTCATATGACATTCTAGAAAAGTCAGAGCTGTAGTGACAGAAAGCAAATCAGTGGATGCCCGTACCTGGGGGCGTTGGGGGGGAAGGGAAGGAGATTGACTGCAAATCAGCCCAAGCAAACTTTTGGGGGCGATGGAAATATTCCACATCTTGATTGTGGTGTTGGTTATACTACCCCATGCATTTGTCAAAATGCATCCAACTGTACTCTTAAAATGGGTGAATTTCATTGTATAGAAAGTATACCTCAATAAAGCTGGTTTTAAGAAAAATTCCTACATGCTCTCTTTTACAACCAAGTCCTGATTAACCCAGTCTGCTCAGCTACTACTTAGGAACCATTTGGTGAATCAAAATAGTGATTTTTGGAATTCAAATATTCTCTCAGGTTTTTACCATTGAACAAATGAAAACAACAAAAAGAAAAAAAACACAAAAAAACAAATGGACCAATTTTCTAAAGATCACACAACCCAACAGCATCTCCTGTATAATTGCTTGCCTTCCTTGGAGGGTGGCTGCTTCTCTCGCACCTGTCTAAGCACACACAAAACACACCAAGTCCTCTGTGTTGCTCAACGCCACCTCTTTTCCTCCTGCACACCTGGTGGAGACTGTTGAATGAATAAACAGAAAACCTCATTTGTAAGTAGGTGGCACAGAATCCAGAATGCATTTTCCAAAGGAAACGACGTCATAAGGGGATTTGGGTTTCCTGGGCCTGCCCACAGAGCTAATTAATCTATTACACTATTAAGGGGAAAAAGAAATACAGTTACCACACTAGTCATAAAATAAACATAAAATTCTGAACAAGAAATGCTCGCCTAGGGCAGACCCTACCCGCACTGCCAACTGCACTCGGAAGATGAAGGGGAGCCTGTCTCTCTCTCTTAAATGAGTTATCATGCCTCCAAATTAGCGACTTCCTTTAGAACAGCCGAATCTCTCTCTGACAGCTGCTCAGATCAGCCAGGCATACATTACTTTCATCTTTAATAAACAGGCACTCTCAAGTCAGTGGCTGGTCTCCATGGCAACCAGATCGAGTTTTTCCACTGATGTTGGGGGCAGAAAGGAAGAAGGAATAGACCGTTTCCACTGAGGGGTGGACCGTGAGATGGCAGGCAGAGGTAAGCGTGGGGTAGAATGTACTGTCCTACATTTATTTATGGGTGCAGGGCTACCTCCCAGCCAGAATGGGGAGTGGCTGATTCTACCCTTCACTGTGCAGGCAAGATGGAAGAGGAGTCCTGGTCTGTGCCGTAAGAACCATGGGTGAAGCCAGGCATGGTGGCTCATACCTGTAATCCTAGCACTCTGGGAGGCTGAGGCTGGAGGATCGCTTGAGGCCAGGAGTTCAAGACCAGCCTGAGCAAGGGCAAGACTCCACCTCTAAAAAAATGAAAAATTTGCTAGGTGTAGTGGCACATGCCTGTAGTTCCAGCTACTCGGAAGCCTGAGGCAGGAGGATCGTTTGAGTTTGAGGTTGCTGTGAGCTACAATGATGCCACAGCACTCTAGCTTGGGTGACAGAGTGAGACCTTGTCTCAAAAAACAACAAAAACAGGCTGGGCATGGTGGCTCACACCTGTAATCCTAGCACTCTGGGAGGCCGAGGTGGGAGGATCGCTCAAGGTTAGGAGTTCAAAACCAGCTCTAAGCAAGAGCGAGACCCTGTCTCTACTAAAAATAGAAAGAAATTAGTCGGCCAACTAAAAATATATAGAAAAAATTAGCCGGGCATGGTGGCGCATGCCTGTAGTCCCAGCTACTCGGGAGGCTGAGGCAGAAAGATTGCTCGAGCCCAGGAGTTTGAGGTTGCTGTGAGCGAGGCTGACGCCACGGCACTCTAGCTCCAGGCAACGGAGTGAGACTCTGTCTCAAAAAAAAAAAACAAAAAACCAGAACTGTGGGCAAGGACTGGGCATAGCACACACCAAGGCCCCCATGGCCAAGCAGCACATGCAATTGGATCCAAATGAAGCCTCATTTGCTGCGTGTGCCTGGCCCTGTACTCCGTGATGCAGGGGTGGTTTACAGTAGGAGAACGTAGACAAAGTGAGGAGAGGTGCCCACACACATCACAGTGGGGGCTGGAGGAGGTCCAGCCCCTGCCTCCCCAGCCGGGAGCAGCTGCAGCTCATAGCACCCTTCATTCTCAATCTAAGCCACACCCAGTTCTCCAGCCCTGGCTGGGGTGACTTTAGCATCACCTGTCTAGCAGCTGCTCAGGCTGAATCAATAGTTTGTTGATAGATCATTGATGCAGCATCCACTGGGTGTTCAACCCCTGGAGTCCCACAGAATTTCTGCCCTTCCTGCGCTCTGCCCAGTGGGTCGATTTGGCCTGCATGACTGCGATCTGATTCCCTGTCCGGATCCAGGCTGGAGCCCTAACACCTGCCTTGCTCTTGTGTACATCTTTCCTTAGGCACCTGAATCGTGGTTTCATAGCCCCAGGCTGTAAAGGAACTGGTCACCTGGAGCCACCCAGGCAAGACTTTTCACTTAATTGCAGCTGTTGGTTGCTGCTAGAACTGTCTGCTTCTGTGCCCCAGAAGGACACAGTTTGGGGTGCACCCCTGAAGACTGGACCTTGGAACACTTGCACCCATGTTACCATCCCAAGGCCTGTCAGCTTCTGGTACCAAATTCTTCCTTACCCCTACACACCAGGGATGCTGCCAAAATGCCAGAAAAACATATTCCTGGGTCTGAGTGGACCCTAATAGATGTGGTATTTGAAATGGGTCTTGAAGGGTGGCCACGATTTGGACAATCAAAGAGAGGATGTTCTCTGCCAGAACCAGGGTCCTTGATGAGTCATAGGGTGACAGTGTGATCTCTTTATTCAGATTTCTAGGTAATTCCAACTTCCCGTCCCTGCACAACAAACAGGTGAGGGTACAGGTAGTCCTGGTTGGCACAATCAGCTCCTGCCAGGGCACCTGTCGTACAGGTGTATCTAGTCACAGCGTCCTCCAGGACATGCGTTGTGTAAATACAACCAATATCCTCCTGGAGTTCTGAAAGTGGAACTTGACAGCCAAGTTCTGTAAAAAGGATTATAACTAAAGTTTACTAATCGTATTCACACATTTTCACAAAATCCATGAGGCTGGAGTAGGCAGGGACCAGTCATGAAAGGCTCTCATAGGCCACATTAAAGAGCTTGGACTTTTTAAAGAGATGATGTTGAGCTGTCAAACAATTTTAACCTGTGGAATAGTGTGATCCGATGGGGCTTTAAGAAAACTATACTGTTGTAGGCATAGAGGAGGGAGGGGGCGCTGGGAGGCTGGGAGGCTGGAAGGTAGGAGCCAGGAGACCACTTCTCCTGTCCAGCTGCCCCGTGATGGGCAAGGAGCCCCACAGGCTCCACGTGCTCCCTCTGTTTTCATCTTCCTTTCTCCGGGTGCCCCTCCCCCCATCATGCCTCCTGCCTGCTCCCCCATGGGCGCATCCCCTCATTCCTTTTCTCCTGTGTTTTCCACTTTCATCCTCACATCAGCATTCCCTGTCCTCACCTCTCCTTTCCTTGCTTTCTGCTCTTGTTTTCAATGCAAAGGGACAGCTGCCTGCCTTGCCCCAGGAAACTCCCTCATCCCTGCTGCCAGCCTTGGGGAAAAGACTTGCCCCAGAAGACAAACCCTTCCTCTTGTCTGTTGGAAACAAGTGGGCAGATTTTTCCCATCACTGGTACACCAAAGCCCATTGGCTGCACCACTGGATCAGCGGAAATGCCTACTAGTTTATTGCATTCAGTGTGAAATATTCTGGAAGCTTCTCTTGACTCACCTTTGACCGGAAATACCTCCTCTACTGATGCCTGAAAGCCTGCCATTAAAATAGTCATTCCTTTGTGTTAATCATTACTCTCTCCCATTGGTCTTCCTTTGAACATAAAAATACTCCTGGAGGGGAAAACACTGGCTTCCTAATGCCTTGATGTAAACAAAGAATGGGGGAGGAGGAAGTGTCAAAGGTTTTCAAACCCTCCTGGTGGGACTGGGGTATAAATCTAATTTGGGTGCAGAATTAACAAAATACATTGAAATTATAAAAACTGGTTATCTTTTTTTTTAATCTTTTGCATTGACCTATAACATACTGCAATAAAAAACAAATCTTTTAAGTGCGCAGCTTAATGAATTTTTACTTATGTACACACTCATGTAACTACCACCTAGATGAAATGTATTTCTGGTACTCTAGGAGGCCCCCGTGCCTCCTCCTAGACAATATTCCTTCAAGGATAACCACTCTTGTGGCTTCTATCACCATAGACTAGTTTTGCCTATTCTTCAGCTTCAGATAAATGGAGCCATGTGGAGTCCTGACTTCTTTGGCTCAATATAATTTTTTGAGCATACATGTTCTTATGTGTACCCATGATTTGTTCTTTTATGTTATTGCCTAGTAATTCATTGTATGAATGTCCAACTCCTTAATCCATTTTTCTGTTGATAAACACCTGGGTTGTTTTCAGTTTCTGGCTATTTTGAATAAAGCTGCTATGAACATTTCTATACAAGGTTTTGTGAACATATGCATTGATTGTTCTAGGGGTGGGATTGTTGGGTCATAGAGTAGACACATTTAACTTTATTAAAAACTTTCAAACAGATTTCCAAAGTGATGGTAACTGTTTGCATTCCCACCAGCGAATGTGTGAGAGTTGCAGCCCCTCCACACCTTTGCCATCAGTGAGTATTGTCAGTCTTTTCGATGTTAGCTATTCTGGTACAGAAACATTTGCAATAGATTTGCCTGAGAAAGGTAGGTTCCTAAGCTGAGGGTTCTGGGCAGGAGAATGGAGGCCTTACGTTAGTGATGGGAGTGGAGTTCTGATGACTATTTTTTTTTTTCTTTTTTTTGAGACAGAGTCTCACTCCGTTGCCCGGGCTAGAGTGCCGTGGCATCAGCCTAGCTCACAGCAACCTCAAACTCCTGGGTTCAAGCAATCCTCCTGCCTCAGCCTCCCAAGTAGCTGAGACTACATACAGGCATGCGCCACCATGCCCGGCTAATTTTTTTCTATATATTTTTAGTTGTCCAATTAATTTCTTTCTATTTTTAGTAGAGTCAAGGTCTCCCTCTTGCTCAGGCTGGTTTCGAACTCCTGACCTTGAGCGATCTGTCCGCCTCAGCCTCCCACAGTGCTAGGATTACAGGTGTGAGCCACCGCGCCCGGCCGAGTATCTTATTTTAATAACAAGAAACTGTGGGGGCTGGAAAGCTAGAGAAATATTTTATATCAACTAAAAGAAAGCCAATGGGTGAGGGGGGGAATGTTACCAGTGAAGCCTAATTCAGGCTAATTCTAGGAAAATGTTCCAGGTAGTGCAGACATGAAGACAACACTGCAGACCCATGCCTGATGGTCCAGCCAGGAAGGGCTCCTATACCAGCATGCTTGGCTGCAAGCAACAGAGACCAGCTTGAGCTAATATGATCAAGTGTGACTGTATTGAAGGATATCTGGCTACTAACAGAATTGATAGGAGCGTTGAGGACCAGGCCTAGAGATGGGTAGGAACAAGAGAGGGTCTAGAAGGTCAGGAACAGGCAATCCAGTCTACTCAGTGTGCCTCCCTGACAACTATTTCTGAGGTCCTTGTATCACTTGTTCAAGGTTCCAAGATCCAGAAGAGCTTATCAGATTTGGTTGAGCTCAGTCCACATGACAACAGGCAGGGCTGGAAGAGGCAGAATCTGGTCATCTCAAGCACTTCCATGATGAGGAGCAGGCACCTGGGTTTTCACCCCACTAAGACTGCATACATGGAGAAAGTAATTTTCTGAAAGAAACGATGCCATCAGGAAGCGGGAATGGATGCTGAGTAGCCAAAGAAATGCCCCATGTTCACTACAGCCCTGCCTTCAACAGCATTAAATTCACACTATCATGTTAATAGCAACAGAGGAAATGAAAGAAGACTGGCCAGAGCCTATAGGTTGAGCAATGAGAGGGAATTTGACATGATAATAGAAGCCTAGCCTATTTGCTAAGCTGTTCTCAAATGTACTTGAATAAGATGACATTGTGTGACTCCCAAGTTTCCTAATTTGTCTACCCTTTCCAGAAAGTCTGAGATGCTCCAGGATCTCCTTGCAATGTCCACCTGTCTGAGGGAGTCCTGGGCAGGAGGTGGTGGGAGGTGGGACTGAAGAAACCAATGGGGAAGATCACCTATTCAGGTCCTTTATCCACAGTGCCAGGGCCTCTGAGCTTCTCAAAGACCTAAGTAAATATCCAGACTTGGGGAGAAACGTTAAAAGTTCCAAAATATGTAAGCAAATTCTAACTCTGTAAATGCTCAATTCAATATTTAGGCACCCTTTTCCCACTCTTTGGTGGCACTCCTGCCCTCAGCTCAGAGTCCCCCAGGCGTTCAGCCCATTGTGCATTGTTCCAAATTACACAACTACCAGCAAAAATTGAGAAAATGAGAGAGAGAGAACACATGAAGGGCAAGTGACCTGGCTTCTCCACCACAGGTTGCCACATCTTGATTTGCATTTGAAGCAAAGAATTAAAATCTGCTCTAGAAAGGGAAAAAAATGATTAAAGCCTTAATCTGAAGTCAGAGACCTAGTTTGGGGACAGTAATCTTTACTCCTCCAATTGTTCAACGGATGTAACAAAATGTTGCTCTATAGCTAGGGAAAATTATGAAAATGTCTGAGTTACCTTAAATTGGGCCAGCCTGGACTTTTGGAGCATGCATTTTTTACTACAATGGAAAGATGACTGGTCTGGGTGTCAGAAGACCCAAGTGTGTATAATCCAGGCTTGTCATGAACTTAGTACATGACCTTAGGCAAGTCACAAACTTTATTCCTCTATTTCCTCTTCTGAAAAATGAAGGGGGTTGACTAAATGGGCACTGAAGTATGGTCAAGTTCCATAATCACTTCAATTCTTAAGCTGATTCTTAAAGGAAATAAAGAAAGGAACCACATTAGCCTCTATGATACATCTTCCCTAAGGGCCCACAGAAGACCAAACACTTAATAAAAAGCATCTCAGTCCAAAAAACTGTGCTCAATCTCCAAGTTATGCAGCCTGTGATTAGTAGAATCTATTTTGCCATAATTGAGCAGGGTAGTTCTAGGAAAAAATTATACCGAATTTCACAAAATGTGCTTTCATTTGAAATAAGAGCTTTCCTGGGTTAACCAAACCACTGAGACTGACATACTGTACCGATTACATAATGTGAGTACCTTCAGTGTCCTTCCATTTTAGGTGAATTGGCTTTTTAGCCATCAGTCTAGAGCCCACTATAATTTATTTTCCTTGTGGTAAGTGGATAACATGTCTAAATTAGTTAAATTACTTTAATATGTGGTTGCTTTAAGGCTCAAAAATTCTTGACCACTCTTTTCGAGGAAACATCAACCCACCACATGTGGAGTAAATCTCCATTTTTATTTCTTTGTTTCATTTTTGGGCTTTCCAAATGACTTCATTTTTGTTGTTGATGCTAAATCAACTTAAATTTTGGATCTTACTAAATACTCTGATATTTTTGCTTATCTTTTGACCAAATACTTTGCTTCATTTCGCACCCCACCACGAGTCAACACAACTGTGATCAATTATACATCACTAGATGGTGAGTTCTTCATTCTGTCCATGGCAAGATAAACAACTTCCTTGCCTAACCGACTTCTCAGACGATAATACTCTGTCCTTCTCAGAGGAGGCCAGGACAAGTCATGCTGCTGATCCACGTGAATGTAATTTGAGCAGTTTGAAAATGTGCAAACACAGTATTAGTAACGTGTTTAAACAGTACCTTTCCCTTTGATATCCACAATCCTTTAAAGTTATGATATAATTACTCCTTCCAGCATCACTTGAAAATATATACAACACAGCAAGAATTACATTTGTCAAGAAACATAACAGTTATGAATAAATAAAAATTATTTCTCATGTCTCACACAGCATTTTTATTTATTTATAAGATCTATGTATCCCTTGCCTCTTTCAAACAGAATTTGAAGCAACTTACAAACTAATATGTATATCCTAACTTTAATAAAATAGGACTAAAACCAGGATAAAAAGTAGGAAAGTTCTTCCCAAACAAGACAAGAAGCCTTAAAGGAAAATGTGGCAGTTGTGATTACACAGAAATCTAACAGTTCTATGTTGCAAAGGTCAGAGGTCAAGCAGTAGACAGATAAAGGGTTAATACCCACAATTGTATAAAAATGCCTATAAAATGCTTATGATTGGCCATAAAAAACTAACAACTCAAATGTGTATTTTGTGCAAAAAACATGACGATTAGGTCCAGAAGAAGAAATACAAGTAATAAAAGATCTTGTGGGGAAAAAATGAATAACGTTAATTCCTATAGGAGTTTCAAATTAAAACAGATGATAATTTTCACTCAACTGAGTGGCAAAAAAAATTTAAAAAAAAATAAAGAGCTGTAACATATTGTGTCACACAAACATTTTGGTTGTTTAAATTTTTTTTAGCACAAACAATGCTGCAATGAACATCCTGGTCCATATATTTTTTAGCAAATACACAAAAATTTATATGTTAGGTTTCTAGAAGCAAAATTGAGCTAAAATTTATATGTATTTTAAAAATTCATAAATACTGCAAATTCACCCTCCTAAAATATTATACCACATTACACTTACATCAGAATATGGATGTGCCCATTTCCCCCTATATATGCAATTAACATACAACTCAGCAATTGTACTCTTGAGCATTTATCCCAGAAAAATAAAAACTTATGTTCATACTAAAAAGCCAATTTCCTAAGGCCCCGCAGAAGACCAAACATTTAATAAAAAGCATCTCAGTCCAAAAAACTGTGCTCAATCTCCAAGTTATGCAGCCTGTGATTAGTAGAATCTCTTTCACCAAAATTGAGCAGAGTAGTTCTAGGAAAAAAATTATACCAAATTTTACTAAATGTGCTTATACATTAATGTTCATAGCAGCTTTATTCATAATAGCCAAAATTGTAAATAATCCAGATGTTTTTGAATGATGGAGTGGTTAAACAAACTGTGGTACACCCACGTCATGAAACACTACTTAGGAATAGGGATTATAATCTCTCTAGAGCAGCGGTCCCCAACCTTTTTGGCACCAGGAACCGTTTTCATGGAAGACAATTTTTCCATGGACCAGGGAGGGAGGGACAATTTCAGGATGATTCAAGCACATTACATTTATTGTGCACTTTATTTCTATCATTATTACATTGTATTATATCATGAAATAATTATATTGTGAAATAATTTTATGACTCACCATAGGTTGGGGACCCCTGCTCTAGAGTATGGGGTAATAAGCAGTGTCTCAGGCAAGCTAGGACCAAGGAGAGGCAAGTTTCTGTGAAGACGACAAAGCAAAAAGATCCTTACAGAGGAGCAGGTTGCATACGGGGAGTGGATGTGCAGTGGAACAGAGCACTCAGAGAATTTGAGGAAGAAAAGCAGAGGGTTGGAAGTAAGAGGGAAGCCAGATAGATACGCTTTGGGTGCTGTCTAATGGAGTAAAATATTGCTTTGGTTTTCTACTTAGGGTGGGGGCAGAGAAGTGGGGGCTAGTATCAGAGGCTTCCACATGGTCCTTCCTACAATCATAGTCCTCAGAGAACAAACAAGGGGATGCTGCCAGCCCCTGGGTATATCTCCTTGCACTATACAATCTGGGACAGGGTGTCACAGGGGTCTGTGGTCTCATGGAACCCGTTGTAAGAGGAATTCAAGTCAAGACTATCATCTGACCTCCATAGCCCCTACTCTGAAAGTGGACCCAGGCAGCATTTCTGGTCTCTAGGGATTATTGTAATAAACTCAATATTTTAAAGTCCCCCAAAGAGTTGGATATTTCCCTTTCCCCAGCACCCAGTCACCCTGATTAATGGTCACTGGTCCCTCCAGGGTGGGGAAAGTCACAGGGTCCTTTCTTCAAAAGATTTTGGGTCTATGAACTGGCATAGGTTTGGGAGATGGATAAGGGGCCATGTATTCCCACTATAAAGATGCAAGTTTGGTTTCTGTCCTGGAGAGCTAGAGTTTTTCTCCCTGTATGTATAAAGAAGTGCTTAGTAAGCTGTCCATCCCGGTCATCTTTAAGAATCTTTAAGAATTCCATTATCCATTGCCGCAGATCTTTGCGTGTAAAACACTGATTATCTTTCCATCCTCAGGACTTAAGAAGTTTGCATTTGTCTTGTCTCTGGTGGTCCCATTAAGAACAGGAAAACCAATTTCATTGCAGCACCACCACTGTCATCTCTGGTCTTCAGAGGAGAGTCACCTCAAAACTCCCCAAAGATTCAGGTGCTCCCCTCGCCAGTGCATGTGCTCCTACCTCTGTGAAGTGCCAGATGGCTCAGTGGTGGTTGAACAGGCTTCAAGTTCAACATTCCAGCCTTCTCATTTCTCTGAGCCTCCAGACTCCTTCCTCTCCTACTGCCTTGCTATTCAGTGTGCGGCTCACAGACGAGTAGCACCTTGGCATCACCTGAGAGCATTTTAGAATCTCAGGCCCCACCTCACACCTGCCAAATCACAATCTGCTGCATCTTAACAAGCTCCCAGGTGATTTGTTAGCACATGAATATTTGCTTTACAGCAGAAGTTCCCAAATTTTAATGTGCATTGGATTCATTTGAAAAGCACAGATTCCCAAGCCTACCCCCCAGAGTGTGAGGTAAAGGGGTGGGTTTTGGGAATTTCCTTTTCTAACAAGTTCCAAGGTGATGATGCTGATGGCCCAAGGACCACCCTGTGAGAACCACTGTTCTGCCATGTGCTAGAGAAGTTATAGAATTTCAACCCAAACAACCACAGGCCATCATTGACTACAGGCTCTGATTAGCCAATCTGTGGACTATAAACACAACTCTCTGGTGCTTGAGCCAATCTTGAATCCTAGATGATGACCCATGTCCTGGAAATGCCTCTAAGATTTCTTCTTTACTTACTATTACTGCAAATCCTGCCCTGAGGCAGAATCACATAGTTCTTGCCTTTCCCTGAAGGGTCAACATCAATTGTCCTATATGTTCATTCCCTGTGGTATCTAACAAGCCCTAGATCTGGGAGGTAATGGCCCCACCATCTTGTCTGGCTGCCACCTGAGATATGGCTTCTTTTCCTAAGTCCCTACTAAATATTTCTTTCTCAGAAACTGGATATGTCAGCCTTTCTTTAGCCTCTCAGCTTCCTCAGACTTTGGGAGTAGGTTTGCATAGACCTGCCCCCCTCAGAACAGAGATGTGTATGTTAAGCAGGTACTTGGTGGCTCGGGAGACTGTAGAAAAGTCTGAGCTGTTGTATAAATTGGAAAGCTCAGCATAGGGACGAGGCCATAAGAGGGGATGGGGTGACTAAAGCAGATAGTGAGAAAAGCAAAGGATCTGAGGTTGAGCCTAAGGCTCCTACACTTAAAGGTCAGGTAGAAGAGAAAAAGCTGGCTAAGAGACAGAGAAGGAGCCCCAGGAGAGAGAGAAAGGCCAGGAGAGTGTGGGAGCCTGGATGCCAAGAAAAATAGTTTTTCCCAAAAGAAGGGAGGGTCAACTTTATTGAAGTCTGCTGAGAGGTCACATGATATGAAGACTGAGGAGTGCCCATGAGATTTAGGGCCATGGAGGTCACTGGGTGCTTTGGTACAGTTTTAATAGAGGGACAGGAAAGGAAGCCAGTTGGAGAAAGCTGATGAGTGAACAGGCGTTGAATAAGGGCAGACAATGACTATGCACAGCTCTCCCACTCGACTTGGGAGTAAAGAGAAGGAGTAGAAAAGAGTAGACCTGGAAAGAAAATTAGGGTCCAGCATAGCAGCTGCTTTTCGCTCCTGAGCTCAGTAGCAAAGGAATAATTACTCGAAACACGTTGCATTTAGAGAGAAGGGGCAAGGCCAAAGTCTGAGGTAGAAAATGGCCCCCTCAGCTAACGTCCTCTCTGTATTTATTTCCATGGACACGTGCAAAGGGTCAGGGCCATTTGCTAATTTCTTTAACAACTTCCATACAGGTGGGCTGTTCTCAGCTGATCTTTGCATGCAGCAAGCAAGCAGTTTCAGGTAGGCGTTTTCTCCTGACCCTTCATTCACCCTGCTCACGTTCTTTCTATCCATCCATCCTATCTTCTAGGCCCAGCACCCAGAGTCCAAGAATGGACGTTTTTTAAGAATGACAGTGACTAGAGCATGTTTAGATGCAGATGAAAAGAACCCATTACAAAGAACCAAAGATAGAAAAAGGGGATCATTGGTAACATAACTTTCTGGAGAAGGCTGGAATCCATGGCATGGGGAAGAAAGTTGACCTTTGTAGGGGGAGAGACATCACTTCCATTTTGTCAGAAGGAAAGAGCAAAGGCCGGCACAGGTGCAGGCCAGTTTATAGCAGCAGGTGGCAGGATGTGAAGTCATTCCCACCAGAGGGTCTCTCTCCCCTCTGAGTAAGAGCAAAGACAGCTGCTGAGAGTGCAGGATGAGATGGAAGCTCAAAGATGGAGAAGTGGAGGAAGTCTGAAATGTTTTTTTCAGAGACTGAAGGGTGAGGGCCCAGAAAAGGCCAGTGGGATTTCCCAGGGGTGGAGGTGGTTCAAGCGTCAGTGGGGGGATGACTGGGTGCAGACTGTGAGCTGGGCCTTCTCCAGTCATGCTGTGTGGCCTAGGAGGAGACATGAAGTATGCAGTTGAGTTCCTCTAGGATTGGTTTTTGTTTGTTTGTTTGTTTGTTTGTTTATTTGTTTGTTTTTCTAGGTGGATGTGATAAAGGGAGAAAATAGGCCAGTAAGTTTAGGGTATTGGCAAGACAGTGACTGAAATAATGGACTGTGGAATCTAATGTGACTTCAAAGAGAAACAAAGGCAGAGCAGGTTAATGGAGGAGGAAAAGCTGAGTGGCCAGGGGTCTAAGGAACTCATGTGGTGAGGGGCAGAGCAGGTGGACAAGCGGGCTGGAAGAAGCAGATGTGGTCAGACTGGGAGATTTGAGAGATGACAAGGTCCCGGGTGTGACTGGACCAGCCAGGGGCACAAGTCCAGGTGCTGACAGTGGCGAAGTACATTAAGGAATTTGGAGGCCAGAGTGTTGACTAGGTCACCCATGAGTATGGTGACATTGTGAGCTAGAAGGGAGAGTCCTCAGGGAACGACAAGCAGTTTCCAGGAGGCCAGTGGACAAGAAGGACAATACCCGAACTTAGAGGAGCAGCCATTTTCACAGGAATACTTGGAGGCCACATCAGAGAATGGGGAAGCACACACCCCCCACTTCCTAATTGTGGGCAATAGGGTGTGGAAGCATAGTTAAGAGGGCCACGAGAAAAGCAGTGCTCTCTGGGTAAAGATGAGTTTCAATTCAGGCAAGGAGATGGAGGAGTCAATGTCAGGGTTGAGAAGCCCAGGCCCCCTGATGTGAGCAGAGGCAGTGGAAGTAACCAGGGCTAGAGAGGGAGGCTTCAACTGGAGTGTGTTTGGAGGTCGCAGCTTGTGAAAAGAATTGCCATTGGAATGATTTTGAAATCAATGTCTGTGACCAGAAAGCATTATTCCTTTTTCAAACATGTATACATCCTCCAACTCTACTTGCCCTTCGCTTTAAATGGTGACTCTCTGTGTGTGCTCTCCCGCTCTAGAGAACAATGCCTACCCAGCAGTATTTTCTCCTGCTCAGGGCTGTCCTTGGGCTTTTTTGGTTCTAGCTGCTGTTTGCTGAGTCTGGCATGATATTTACCTTTGTCTCTTTATGTCCTAGTTTGCCAAACACTGTGGTTTTAAAAGAACCCCCTCCCACTACCACCAAGGATGGCTTCAAGCCAGTGTTCTCTGGTTTTCCCCATGTCTGCCTCTCACACATCATTTGACCTTGTACTTTGTATTGTCCTATAGTGATTTTCTCTGTGTTGTTAATTTTGTTCTACACCCACTTCACTTCACCTCTACTTGGGTATCCACCCTCTGCTTCCACCCATGCTCAGCACATCTAGAGTAGTGAGTGGGCTTAGTGGGCAGCTGGGCTACCTACAAGGTCACCAGGTACTTGGCAGTATAACTGACATCTGTTATTAATTAAAGAGATGACACAGAACTCAACCGTTAGGACTTTTAGTTGCACCTTGGATGACTAAACAAATTCTGTAGTTATCATTAAGAAAAACAAAAGGCAGTATGTAAACAGTAGAACTAAACTTACCAATTTTTCCTTTTACCTTCCCAGAAAGTCTTTTTTCTTTCATTGTGACTTGATTACTAATTCTCAGAATACAGACTGTGACTTCATCTTGATGAATAGACCACAAACATTTGCCATTGTTTTTCTCATTCCCCAAGAAATGTACTCATATTCCTTTGTGGACAGGGCAACCTAGAGCACATCCAATTATGTGTGGAAAACACACTTAGCAAACTGGTTCTAGTACACAACAGTATTGCTTAGTCACATAAAAAGTTATTCCCACCTGGATATTTCCAATCAAAACTCTCCCCATAATTTTCAGTTCATCAAAGTCAATGTTCTCGCTTTCTTCTGGTTTTGTTGTCATTGTTTTGGATTTTTGTTGCTGCTATTGTTAGAGCCCTCAATATTTTCTGGGTGGTGCTATGACTGGATTGACTTTATTATTAGCAATATATTTATTATCTATCATCTATCACCTAAAATGCTTACAAAAGATCTCAAACACACACATTGCTGCCTATCAGAACTTACCTTACCTAGAGGGGCTGGAAAAATGTCTAATGTTAAAGAAAGCCCCATGATGCAGACAAAGCTTCAATAGCAGCTCCATGGGCTCATCCTTTTGCTCTTTAATAACATAAAATAAATGAAACTGTAATTAACGGTTGCTAAAGGAGACTTACTTCTAAACTATCAAGATATGTAACTCTAGAATCTCCCTAATATCAGAGGCCCATTTTAGGAAACTGTGTAGAAACACAGACTTGAAAGTACCCTACCTGTATCTGTTCTAAAAATCTTGTCTAAGACAAATACCATTTTCCTTATAGGTACAACTTAACTTGGCTGAATAAAACTAAAGCAGAGGATTGATTTATATTCCTTGATTGAGGGAAGAGTTTTCTTGCTTTCTCTTTCTCCTGCTAGATGTGAACAAGTATGCAGCCGTGTGTCTCAGCAGCCTTCTTGAAACTTGAAGGGAACCAACCTTCAGATGACACCTTTGACAAGAAGAGCAGAACAGGGAGGGAAAGAATGTGAGTCCTTGTTGACATCATTGGACTGGTGAATCAACCAGCTCTGGATCTGTTTAGTCACCCAAGTCTGCAACTAAAAAGTCTGGCACTTTGTTCAGCCACCCAAGGAGTAACTAAAAGTCCTGAAAGTTTAGTCCTGAAATTTCAGTTTTATGAAATAAAATTCTTTATACTTAAGTCAGTTTGATAAGTTACTATGATTATGATTATTGTTGCTGCTGTTGTTACTTGCTACAGAAAGCATCATAAGTGCCACGGATACTCATAAATGCCTGACCCATGTAACTAAGGGCCTAGCAAGAATGTATGTATCATTGGGGGTAATTCTGACCAATGTTTTTCTTTATTCCACTCCACTTGATTCCTGATATGGGACTATGTGGCTTTGAGTTAGCTTTATTCTATTTCCCCCCCCATTTTCTCTTGCTCTCAGAAATCACTGTTATTCTCCATCTAAATACAACATTTTCTTCAAGTTGAATTTAAACTGGAGTCAAATCAACATAATACTTTCAAAACGTGTGGATACCCTATCTCAGGGTGGCCTGAAGGAGGACTGCCAGGTCACTCAGTAGGAAAAGTGTATTCTAGAGTTGTTTTCTGGAGTCAGCAGAATTTTGAGAAGAGACCTCTGGAATTTTCTGTGTCATCACTGCCTCTAAATATTTGTACCCTCACCTCAGGCCCTATCATACTTACAGAAGTTCTTGGTCCACATATTACCCTGTATCTTGTCAGTGAGTAGATGAAACTGGGTTTGAGGTCACAGAGACATCTAAATGGCTGAAATTATCCTGTTTGGAGTTTGCTAGGATTACTGTTTTTAACCAAATTTGAAAATTTTCCAGCCAATGTTTCTTTAAATACTTTGTCTACTTCATTCTCTTTCTCCTCTTCTTCTGGAAATCTAATTACATGTATATTAGACTGCTTGATACAATCCCACAGGTTATTGAGGGCCTGTTCTTCTTCTTTTAGTCTTTTTTTCTCTCGGTTTAGTTTGTATCCATTGTCCTGTCCTTAAGTTCACTGATAATTCCGTATGTTGTGTTCTTTGTGCTATCAATTCCTAACTAATGAGTTTTCAATTTCAGATATTATATTTTTTAGTGCCAGGATTTCCATTTGATTCTTTTTTAAAATTTCCATATCTCTCTTGAAATTTTCCATTTCTTCACCTACCACATATATATTTTTCTATAGACTCTTTAACTTAGTTATTGTAGTAATTAAAAGTCTTTGTAAATTCTAACATTGGGGTCATCTATTGGTCTGTGTTTATTGCCTATTGCTTCTCTTCACTATGGGTTACATTTTCCTGCTTCTTTGCACAATTGGTAATATGTTTTTAAAAATTATATACTGAGCATTTTGGATGATCATTAAGGAGACTGGATTCTGCTGTCTTCCTAGGAAGAAATTTGACATTTGTCCTAGCAACAAGTTAAATTACTAGCATAGTATCTTGATCCTATGGAGCAATGCCATTTAATAGAACTTCTGTGATGATAGAAATGCTCGGTAATCTGTGTAGTCCAATACAATAACCATTAATCACATGTGGCTATAAGGATTTGAAATGTGGCTAGTGTTACTAAGGAACTATATTTTAATTTTTACTTACTTTTAATTAAATTTCAAATGCCACATGTGCCTAGAAGTTACTATATTGAACAATTAAGCTATGGAGACATGATTTCAGGCATTGTTATGGTGGGTCTATTTTGGTTTTGCCTTTAGTCCTAGAACATAGCCTTTAGTCTTGAGAAATAATCCTTACTCCTTCTGTGGTCTCAACAGAAAGCCTTAAGTGTTCTTCAGGCACCTCTAAATTAATGGGAATTGAACTCCCAGTTCCCTCTTCCCAACACAAGGCAACTCTTTTCAGCCTTCCAGCTGCTTTTTCCTGCACTCCTTACACCTCACCCTGCTGATCCACAGGAGTCAGAGATATCTGTGCACAGATTTGGGGGCTTCCCCTCTGAGACTCCCTTTGTGGGATTCCCTCCTCCCCAATTCCCTGCTGCTTGTGGAAGACCCAAACTCCAACCTCTGACTTTTTAGCTCAATAGGACTGCTGCTTTCTGCATGAGCTCTGTCTCTATCCAATGTGGGAAGTGGATAGTGCTGTCCAAGGAAAAGTCTGATAAATATGTATTTTATCCCATGTAATTTCCTTTCTTCAAGGGTCATGTCTTCTCCAGTTTTTGTCTGCAGAACCAAACCACATTGGTTGTTTTCCAGGAGCTTCAGACAGGTCTTATTGTTATTATTGTGTTTGGGGTCCAGAATGTATAATTGTTATTGGCAGGAGGGTTAGTCAGATACAATTTACTTAGCCATTATCAGAAATTGGAACTGATCTGAATGGCCAAAATTAGACACTAAAATACTAGGTTTGGTGGGAAAGCTTGGGTACCCTTTCCTGCTAGTATATTCTCCCTTGTTTACACCAGAAGGCACTCAATCTTTGCTGAATGAATTCTGAAAGCTGGAAAGTCTCTTGAAAGAGTCATACTTTGAACCATTATTATTAATTATTAATAGTTGTTCATAATTTAGAATGGACGGTCCTTTCCTGAAAGGAGGTTTTCTCTTTAATAAAGAGAAAAAACAGGAAGTTCTTGGGTATATCTGTTTACTGATTGCAAGCAGCAGTAAACCTGGCGTAAGAAAAAGAGAATTTATCAACTAGTCTAGGTTAAAATTCCACGGTAGGGCTGGCTCCAGGCATAACTGCATTTAGGGCTTATATAGTGTTATCAGAACACAGGTTCTTGCTTTTTGAGAACACAGTATTCTGCTTTTTTATGTTCTCAACTTTCAGAGCTACCTATATCATTGCTAGAATTAATCCCACCTTCCTGTGGCCACAAGAGAATGATAGCAGCTTCGGTCCTGCCCTCTCTCAGGTGTGCAATATGAGGAAAAAGTGAGAGCCTTTTTCCTGGAAGTACCTGAGAAAATCTCACTGGATCTCATAGGTTCTGCCTGGGTCATGTTCTTATCCCTGAACCAGTCATGTGGCCATGAAATAAGGTGAAATAATTGGCCCAGGTGTGGTTCAGAGGCTCCACCCCACAGTCTGAGGGGGTGTCAGTTTCCCCAGACCCTCAAGGACTGAGAGTAGGGGAGGAGAAGTTCTCCTGATAAAAATCTTTGTTCTTAGTTACTGGAAGGGCAGAAATATACTGGGGCAAAACAAGGTGCCTGGAGGGGGTTAAAAGTTTACAAATTAGAGAGGCAGGGACCCCAAAAGAGAAATGCTGACTCTCTTTCCACTTAGCCCCGCTGCTCAGGGCTGCTGGAAGCAGGTGCTGTGCTGTATCATTGCTTCACGTGTTGGGGACCTGCAATGAGCGAAATCCATGAAATTTAGATAGCACAGCGGTATCTTTAAAAGGTATCAGGTGGAGAATGGCTTTTAATGTGTAATCCAGGGCTCCAAATAGAGGCTTGTTCCACTTGCTAATTTGGTTTGGGTTAAACACCCACAGACCTCTTGTCCCTATAGCATTTCATCACGGTGATGAATACGCGGGAACAAACCCTCCTCTCCCCTGCCCTTTCTCATGGTACACACCTCTATACCAGTAGAAGTCTGAATTGTTTTTCCGGATAGATTGCCAGGCCCTCCTCTCAATCCCTTCCATTAGTGAGGAAGCAATCCAAGGAAAAAAGAAAGTGCCAAATGGAGCCATGCCCTGGATGTTCACTTTGCTTGGATGACATCTGACCAGCCCCTACCCCGGTTCCAAACCAACTACCAGCTTTTAGGGTGGGGTGGGGCTACCTTTCCTCTCCCCCTCCAGAAAACCAGAGAAAACATAGGGGACCCCAGAGAGTCCCCCCAATCCACTCAATCCTTGTTGGTTACTTCTAAGCATTTTCTATACCAACTTAAAATTTTAAGCAGCCCAGAAAAAGACTTCCTTTCATAATTAAGAGGACTCTCCCCGATTTTTAAACAATATCTGCATTTTTCAGTGTCTTCTATTTGTCTACAATAAAAATGCCTTACTTTTGCCACAACAAATAAGTATATATATATGCAAAGTGTAAGGATTCTCACAAAGGTCTTCTACCTTCGAAGATCCCTCGGTACTGAATGACTAACTGGGAAGTTGCTACTCACAGGATCTCAGGCTTTTTCTGTCACTGTGATTATATAATAATAAAAGAGAAATACATTTTTGATAATGTCAAAATGCAACACGGCAGGTGCCTCCTGGAAAGAAGAATTCCTGCCTCCCCCTTCATAGCGGCATTCGCTTTGTGATAAGCGCCGAGTTCTTTCAGGAAATTATTCTTATCCTTTGCTTGATCCTTCCCTCAGTTTCACCTTCCAGAGGGGCTGGTCTTGGGAAGGGCCCACTGCTCTGTGTCCCGCAGTCCTGGCTAACTCATTTTCTCTGTCCTCCCTCTGCCCCGAGGACACCTGCTGTCGACCACATGCTCAGCTTTGTTTGTTTCCGCATGAGATTACTGGCCAGGTGCTGTCATCTCTGGTTTGCTGGGTGATGCCTCTGTGCAGTTGCTGTGACCTACACTCTGGGAGAAGCAGACTTCATTATTCATGATGGCCTGGAGGTCCAGTTACCAGCAAAGTCCACGCCAAGGCCAGACAGAAACTCGTTTAGCCAGTTTCCTTTCCCTGGGCTGTTCCCAAACTGACACACACAGACAGACAAAAACACTGAGAGTTTCTGTGTTCCCAGGAATGAATCCCCCCAGAACAAGCCTCGGTCTGTCGCTAAACTCTTATCTGTTGCTAAACTCTTATCCTCATTTCCTCCCCCCTCTCCTCCCTGGGCCCCAGAGCTATGGACCATCAAGTTTTAATGCGGTGTTGAGTCGTTGATTAAAACAGCGTGTTATCTTCCAAATGTCAAACAACATAGGACAATAAGGCAGGCATAAAATAACAGAAAAACAAAGGTGCCACCACTTCTGAGCTGGATGCAAGCGCACAAATGGCTGAACTTTAAAAGCTTCCATACTCACGAGGAGTCTTGGAGCATTAAAACTGATGATGGTGATTAGGTTGCCTTTCAGAGCAGCAAAATCTGTATAACTGAATCCTCATGGGTTTAGCCATTTTCAGCCCAGGCATATTAACTTGGCTCTCTGTGAGTCTGCCTCCGTACACACACAGTATTTAACTGTGAGTGCAGTGGGCCCCAAATTAAAACCATATTTTGTTAGCACCACATGTTCCAGCCTTGACAGTATTCATCAAAGGGGAAGCTGCTGGATGTATTGAAAGAAATGAACTTTGCTAGGGTCTGGCAGAGTCAGCCTCAAGAGGAAGATGTTGTTTTTGCCCTGCCTGTCCAGCGGTGCTGCTGATGTAGGCTCAAGGCTGTTTGCTCACGTCGGGCACTGTTTGCTGGTCCCCTCTCCGCTGGCCCAGTGCACCTGCCTCCAGCAGCCCCGCCTCATGGGACGTCATCGGCTCCACATCCGATTATCCTTCAAGGCCCTCTTTGTACTTCTGTCTTTTCTATTAAATCTTTGCTACCTAAACCCAAAGTCATCTTTTCTTCCTCAGACCTCTCCAGCGTGGGTCCAGGCCTACGTGGTAGAAATGCAGACCCTCAGGTCCCACCCCAGACCTCCTGAATCTGCATTTTAGCAAGATCCCCAGGAACGTGAGGGCATTGAAGTAGGAGAAACCCTGCTTTGCCATGCTTTCCTCCTCTACCAGGGCTCTCAGGAGGAGTCCTCTTACCCGCTACAGGTGTTTCAGAAACGTTAGGGGATGCTTGTGGTTGTCACCATGATGAGTGCTGGGTGGGATCTCTGCCGGTATCAGTGGTAGAGTTGGTGCTGGACAGCCTGTGGTGTATAGTAAGTTCCAGATGAGGAAGAATTGGTTCATGTGTCCCATGACTTTCTATAGCACTGCCAGACAGGTAGGTGAAAAACCTATTTTCAATTATCTGAGCCTGGAACCTAATTCCTTTTTACACACAAAGTATTGTTTGCACAATCTTAAAGGACACTGCATTTTCTAGGAATTCAACTTCCGTAAAGATTCGAGGAAAATGTGCTTTGCTTTGTTCAGAACTTTACCTTTGCTCACCACTTTGGAAACCTCCATTAACTACAGTAATGCTACTTGTAGGGCAGTCTCCAGGACAATAAATCTGTATTAGTCTGCATGTGTAGCTGTCCCGATAACATTGATTTGATAACTGACTACTTCATTATGATTTTTGGTGTAAATGTGCCTGAGTGTTTAAATATTGAAGCACACTATTTTATTACAAATTGCTTTGATTTCTTCTTTACATCAGAGTTAAGGAATTTATTATACTGATTGTGAGTTAATTATATTGTTCATGTGTAAGTTAGTTATATCATTCATGAATTCTAGTTCAGGAAAATAAAGGGATCATTTAAAATGATTCGTTATAAAAACAGTTTTAATTTGCATTTCCCTGATGATTAGAGATGTTTAGCATTTTTTCATATGTTTGTTGGCCATTATTCTGTCTTCTTTTGAAAAATTTCTGTTCATGTCTTTTGCCCACTTTTTGATAGGGTTGTTTGATTTTTC
>CAUYPO010134780.1:0-19072 GCA_963574435.1 Cheirogaleus major
AAGAACATCCGGCATCCTTCTGATAGGTCGTGATGCACTTACTGTGCTAAGCCATCCCAACCCGTCTTGGGAACGGAGTGGGTTTAAGTACCTGCTTGTGACTTACATGCAGACAGGTTATCGACAGGCTCATACCCTGGAAGCCCGCAGGCCCTTTTTCCTTGCTCTCCCCCCACTCCTCACCTCCACCTCCCACAGGGCTTTGGAGCTGGTGGCGGACGTGGCCGACTGGCGGCCCGTGGTACGCAAGAAGACGTGCTGCTTCTTCCTGTGCTCGTCGCAGGTGAGAAACTTCTCCTGCTCGGCATGGAACAGCCTCACCACGTCACCCTGCACAACAACGCGGGAAGGAATTAAGCGAAAATGAATTTAAAAAAAAAAAAGAACTCAACTGCTGCCCTAAGAAGGGCTAAGGATCAAAAAGCTGCCGGTCCCAAAAAGCATCAAACTTACTCCCTTTAGGATGTCATCTTTGTTGTCACTCCACTTCATGAAAAGGACTATTTTCCAGCTTGTGTTGCAGTTGACGGAATTGACCTAGAAAACGAATTAGAGTTATTTTTTCACACACCAACTCTGACATCCAGCCCCCCAGATTCCTCACTGGAGCCCAAGAAGCGTGGCTGAGCTTCAGCCTGAAACCCCGAAGCCGGACGCCACTGAGATCACAGCGCCTGCGAATTCACCTGGCCCGTTAGAAGCGTTCGGCAATAAAAGGCTCATTAGCAGTAACCGCTGCATACACGCCAAGCATGACTAATGGAATCAACCCTCTCCTGCCCTGCGGGAATGGTATTTTCCTTTTCCTCCAAGTCTCTTGTTCTACAGCCAGAAAGTAAAGTCCTAACAAAAACAAGTACTTATACAATGAAATGAGCTCCAAAGGCAAAAAACTGAGTCCAGTGTGCATATTTGAAAATGTTCATGATCACTGTTAACAGCAGCAGTTACTGTTGGTGCGCTGAATCCACGCCAGGCCCCGAGCTCAGTACTGACATCCACGATCCTCGGCAACACCCTAAAAAATAGGTCTGACCAGCACCCTCATATTAGAGACAGGGAAACGGATGCCCAGGGAGACCAGGTAACTAACCCACAGTCACAGAGCTGGGAATGGCAGACGTGGGGTCTGAACCGACATCTGTCCCACTCCAGAGTTTGCATCCTCAGCCATCAGACAAAAAGTATTCATGTCACCAGCAAGTTACTGTCCCTGTGTCCTTTAGCTGCCAATTTGGAGGCTAAGCAGATGTATTGCCAAAAGCAAGATATCACCCTGGCAGGGCTGCTGATGTTCTAGTGTTCCTTTCTTAGCGATCAGAGAAAGGCACCCTGTTTAGGGAGACAAACTAGAAAAACAGTGCCCCTCTGGCCAGAAAATTCAGTAAAAGGGGTCCTTTCTGGCCAAACTGGAAATCTATCCCCCAGTGTCGTGAGGCTTAGCACATTGAGCATAGGGTGAACATAAGCCCCACCCACCGCACAGACTTGCATAACCTTATGCGACAGCCCTGACTCTGGGCCTCAGTTTCCCCACCTGCAGAAGGGACAGCACTGCCCAAGTCACTGCTGAAGCCACTCTCGGCACACTCACATGCTGGCCCCAGTTCCTGCAGCGGAACCCCACCCGTAAGCCAGAACTTGGTGTCCTTACCTCGTTGCAGCCCGGGTTGTCCACCAGCTGGTGGCTACTGGCGTGCAGGGGCTGACCGGCATTGACGGGGTTCAGGACCACCTTGTCGCCTATGACCACCTGGAACAGGAAGGAGCAATAGAGCTTTTCACAGAACCGATCAGGACTGCAGACGGACCACGGGGCAGGTCTCAGAGGAGCCACAGAAGCCCCGACTGAAGCACGCCCATCCCCAGCAAGTAGAAAGACACAGCACACACCGCGCAGCTTTTCAAACCCGGCCCTGTGCACGCAGGGGGTCATATTTACAGGGCTGAGGCTGCATTTTGTTCCATGACTGTCACTGACTGCATAGAGATGTCTTGAAGTCAGTCCGGAGCAGTTAAGAACAAAATCTTACCTCTGTTAGGCTCAGTTGAGGGACTTGTATAAATAAGCTCTAACTAAATTTTTAGAAAAAACAGGATATGGTCTAAGGTAAATTTTAATCTATGAAAGAATAAAGCCGGCCGGGCGCAGTGGCTCACACCTGTAATCCTGGCACTCTTCTGGGAGGCTGAGGCGGGCGGATCGCTCAAGGTTAGGAGTTCGAGACCAGCCTGAACAAGAGCGAGACCCCGTCTCTACTAAAAATAGAAAGAAATTAATTGGCCAACTAAAAATATATAGAAAAAATTAGCCGGGCATGGTGGTGCATGCCTGTAGTCCCAGCTACTCGGGAGGCTGAGGCAGGAGGATCACGTGAGCCCAGGAGTTTGAGGTTGCTGTGAGCTAGGCTGACGCCACGGCACTCTAGCCCAGGCAAAACAGTGAGACTCTGTCTCAAAAAAAAAAAAAAAAAAAGAAAAGAAAAGAAATAATAAAGCCATGATTTCATGTTTCTAAAGCAATGACTTTCATATTTTTACAACTCATATAAAGAAATACATTTTCTACTATGACCAAGCCATATAGACATACATGCATATGTATGTAACTGGGAAAAAAGCTACTCCCACCCAAAACTATACTTAGCGCCATGTGTAACACAGCCTGACACTTTCTATTCTATTCCACTTTCTAAAATGATAGTCACAAGCCGCTAAATTCATTTGACCTATATGCATCAGTCAACACCTATAGTTTTAACAACACTATCCTAAAAGCATAACTATTCAAGTCCATCTTGTCTTCTCAACTAAGTCATGGCTAAATAGATTCATGTTTTAAAGAAGAGCACAGCAAAGTTTTTGCTGAAAATAAAATTCAGGACACAACACACGTGTGTTTTTTCATGGGGTTGGAAGGAAAGAGTGGAGAAGACCGTTTCCCAAGACGGAAAACCCATCTGTTTTTAGTTTGATCCGTTTGGGCAGCACATACGATTAAGCTTTCTCTAACTCCAAAGACGAAGATAAATTCATTCAAGAAATCCTTTGAATTAAGTGTGGGAAAAATAAATTAAAAGAAGTAAATAAATGTAACAATATTTTTTAAAGTTAAAAATATTTTTTTTAAAAAAAGAAAAAGAAAGAAAGAAATCCAACACTTGTGGTGACACCTAAATTTTACTGGACTTTCCCTTCTGTTCTCAGTTAAGAATCAACAGTCGCGGATGGGTGCTGGGTGCTGTTGGTATATTCTACACAATGCAACTCACATACAAATACACAAACGTATTTAAACTGCGCAAATCTTATAAACTTAAATGGCACTATTAAAAAAAAAATGTCAAAACCTAGTTTTAGGGTAAGCCTAGCTGAGCACTTTGAGAAGATTTCATGCTGTTGAAGGCACATATTTCTTTTTAATAAAAAAAAAAGCAACTACATTAGAATCTTTAACAAGGTCAGAAATACAGCTGAGTGCGTTTAAACATATTCGTTGTTAAGTATATGCCCACGTAATGGCTGGCTAAGTTCGCTAACAAATATCAGAACTGCTGTAAGTCGCCCTGAAAAGGCCCCCCTGCAGGAGATGAGGAACCAGCTAGGCTAATCTCCAGGTCTACTCTCCTCCCATCGTCCCTCCCTTACACTAACTTTATTTCTAAAATAGAAAGACATTACTACTCCAATAGCGGATCTGGAACGACAGGGATCCTTTCCGGGACATTAATACAGAGTAGCTGTCTTCCTGGTAAAGTTACTGAGGCAATGGGCAGCTCATCCCCTTTTTTCAGAAGTCCAGCAGGAAAAACATAGTGACTGTATTTAGGTCACCCTTCTCTCCACATTTTCCTGTGTCCCAAACACCAGTTTCCATAGGAATTCCCTTGGTCTGCATACAGGACAAGCTTCTGGTTCCACCTTTAAACTTCTGCTAGTTTATTGTGGTTTTTTTTGAGACAGAGTCTCACTCTGTTGCCCGGGCTAGAGTGCCGTGGCGTCAGCCTAGCTCACAGCAACCTCAAACTCCTGGGCACAAGCGATCCTCCTGCCTCAGCCTCCTCCCGAGTAGCTGGGACTACGGGCTAATTTTTTCTATATATTTTTAGTTGGCCAATTAATTTTCTTTGTATTTTTAGTAGAGATGGAGTCTCGCTCTTGCTCAGGCTGGTTTTGGACTGTGACCTTGAGCGATCCTCCCGCCTCAGCCTCCCAGAGTGCTGGGATTACAGGCCGGCTGAACGTCTGCTAGTTGACTCTACTATGCAGCTGGGGCTGGAGTCAGGGCACCACGGAGCAACTTCCAGGCTGGGGACCTGCACTCACGCTGTCGCCGATGGACCGCAGCTTGTAGAACGGCTGAATGTAAAACCAGGAGCCTTCGTTTCCGGCCTCGTCCAACGTCACTCGCATGGCGTTCTTCTCCAGCAGAGCCGGAAGCCTCTTATTCACAGTCAGATATTTATTACTTTTCAAATGCAGGAGCTACAAAGCCACCAAGAGAAAAAGGGGAATGTCAGCAAAGCTCTGGATTTTTCTACCATTTCTCTCTCAGTCATATACACTATGTATCAAACATTCCTCCCCGCACTGAGCTGCTTGGGAAGTCAGAGAATCACAAAGTTGCCCCAGGCCAGGAATGAACAGAAAAGGAAGAAGAATAAAGGGAGAAGTGGAGGGCAGAATAGAAGAAAAAAAATACTTTTTTCCTTTCTCAAATACAGGCTTGGACAAGATGGACGTTGCTTGGGTCCAATGAACCACCACCTGCTAACTGTTAGTGGGGACAGGCCTAACCTCGTGTACAGGGACTAAGGGACTGTGGCCCAATGTGCCCTGACACAAATGTGCAGCTAACGAAGATGATTTGGGGCACAAGACACAGTCTGATGCAGAAGGCAACCCCATCAGGAGATTGTCATTTCATTTGGAACATAGCTTGAATTTCTAAGCACTTTAGTTTTGATTCCTCGGTAATGGTTACATGATCCAGGGAAAGACTGAAGATCTAGATTTGGAAACAACACGTCTGATAGTTGGTCTAGACCAGGAGAGTCGGCCAAGGCTTCCCAACTGAACAGGCTATGAGAGAAAACAGAACGAAATGCAAAGGCAGCCCTAGCCCTGGGGAAATGGTAAGACCCCGACTCCGTTAGGACTCCGCTGCTGTCAATATCCCCACTGTCACATGTGAACAGATACACTTGCTAGAACACTCCTAGGAGGTCCCTAAATCTTCTAACAGTGTTGCTCAAAGTGGAGAAGCAACCTTTCTGATCTGTGAGCCCCTGACACCCTGGGCCAAGATAAACAAGGGGAAGGGAATGTCTTCCTAAGCCCCCATTGCTCCCCCGGGCCTGCACGCACCTGTCCAGGCGCTGGACTCGGTTTATAAACCAGTTACCTACAGGTGGATCCCAAAGTCCAGGCTTTGGGGGAGTCATAATAACTAAGATTAGTTACTACGTATCCACAGCTTCCTCTGTGACAGGCACCTCTCAACCATCCCAGGAAGCAGATGCCATTAGCATTTCCACTGTGCTGGAGCAAACCGAGACACGGCAAGATCTCTAGCCCCAAATCTCACAGCAAGTCACAAAACCCAAACCGGAATGCGTTTGAGAGTTTATGTCCTTAGCCCCCGTGTGCCTCTTTCATCTTCATCTCAAGCCATATCCTCCGATCCGACTCAATCAGAGAGTCTTAACCTTTAGGGTGCTGGCCTGGCCCAGCGAGAGCTGAGGCTGAACTTGGAGCCCACCTGGACCCTTGTGTCCATTTCCCAAGTGGATGGAACTTGAGGAGGAGGAGTGGGACTGGCAGGGACTCACCTTCAGATGAGTTCGGAAGCTACTTTCACTATTTTCACAAGGCCTAATATAAATAACCCCAAAAGGTTGCTTTTTACTGATTTTTTTATAACTAGTTCTCCAATCCTCCTGATTAGTACTTCTCTATACCTAAGAGCAACAGAAATGGGAAGGAATTCCTTTGTAATTAGCAATGTTGACATAGTAAGCAAAATCTTTCAAAAAAGAAAAATAACGAAGCAAAGTAACCCAATGGGTCCACGTGCTCAAAAGTCGGTAACTACCACCCTTTGTGCCTGGGTCAAAATGATCCAATAATAGAACACACTGAGATGGCCACGTTTGGCACTGGGCTTCCTCACCCAGTTTTCTTCAAGACTGGGATGGACCCAGAGGGATCTACTGAGCAAAACCTATAGCAGCTGTTTCCTGGATTGTGTCTTATCCCTATGCCAAAGTTTAAGGAACAAAAGATAAGCAAATAAACCTCACAACCATGAGACAACAACCATATTTTTGATAAATATAAAACTTTTCCAAATGATAAATATTTTTTATTTAAAAAATTCTGAAGGTAGAAAATTGCTCTTATTACCTCTAGTAAGCAGCTGTTGACCAACAGATAAAAGTTACAGAGAAGCCAATTCTCACCAAATACGAAGAACTTTCAAGCAATTCAAGTTAAACAAAACTGTGACAGCCAGGTTCCTTTTCAGGTAGGGAGCTTCCCATTGGAAATATCTAGACATACCTTAA
Organism: Cheirogaleus major; assembly: GCA_963574435.1. NCBI lineage: Eukaryota > Metazoa > Chordata > Mammalia > Primates > Cheirogaleidae > Cheirogaleus > Cheirogaleus major. The sequence goes on from CAUYPO010134780.1 coordinate 6,567, forward strand.
ATTATCAGCCACAGGGAGAGTGAAGTATTTAATAGATTCTCACACTGAGACATAACCAACCCCAAAGCCTAAGAGTCCATCATATATAACAAGAAACACTAGACTCTTTGCAATAAACCGGCTCTCTCCACGTACAGGTGCCCAAACCCTGACTCAGGTGTGTGTTTTCTCAGTTTCATCCTCCGTGTAATGACGCAGCTGCTCGAGAAGGTTCGGAACAGCCGCCATGACTTACCTGGATCACGTTGCCGTACTGGATAACGGTCCCCAGCAATTTCCTGTTTTCTGTCTCATTCTGCTTCTTCTCCAAGTCTGCAGCATGCTGTACATTGAAAAGAAAGACCGGTCACAAAGAGGAAACAATGGGTTCTATTCCTCTGCACCGATGCTAAACAAATGTCACCAGCTAATACAAGAACCACAGAAATGAGCAAATTCCTGAGTACACCCAGAGGCTACACGAAATGAGCCAAGGAGTCCGAGAAGCCAATCCATTTTGCCTTTGCTTTGTTGACCTTTCGGCTTAAAATGCACTTTTTCTTTAAGGAATTAATGGACATTTGCTTAGGGACACACTAAGCCAAAAGCTTAAATATTTTTTTAAAGAAAATAGGGTAGGGGTGGGAGGGAATGTGCATAGCCTTTTTATGATTTATACAAGTCCTCTTTAAGGCTCTGGAGTTCAATAAAACTAGATTTAAATGCTGGTTTGCGGTGGTTTGTGGTTTTGTGACCCTAAGTGCGTTATTCAACATCAGCGAGCCTCAGTTTTCTCTTTTGTAAAATGAGGATAAAAATGGTAACTACGCCTCATAGGAACCACAAAGCATCGTGCCTGGTCACTGCAGGACAAAAAGTGTTAAGTATTATTGTGAAACATTAATTGCTATTTAATTTTCATGATAGTTGGCTGAGGGGAAGACCACTACCCCAATCTTAAATAAGAAATAGACTCATAGAAAGATTGAAAAGTTTGGTCAGGCCTGTAATCTCAGCACTCTGACAGGCCAAGGCGGGAGGATCACTTGAGGCCAGGAATTCGAGACCAGCCTGGGTAACATAGCGAGACCCTATCTCTACAGAAAAATTTTAAAAATTAGCTACATGTAATGGTGTGTGCCTGTAGTCCCAGCTACTCGAGAGGCTAAGGCTGGAGGATCTCCTGAGCCCAGGAGTTGGAAGGCTGCAGTGAGCTATGATCATGCCACTGCACGCCAGCCTGGGTGACAGAGCAAAACTCTATCTCTAAAATTAAAACAAAAAAAAAAATTTTTTTAATAAAATTTGGTTAACATTGCACAGCTAGTTGAATGATGGGCACAAAAGGGGTTTGTTATACCATTTTCTCTACCTCTGTGTACATTTGAAATTTTGCTTAATCATTTTTTAAATCACGCATTTATTAAAAGATAGAGATCATCCTTGAATCCACATTTGGGTTAACTCCGAATCTGCACAGTTCCATTACCAGCATCTCAGAGGCTGAGAGGCATTACCAGTCCAAACATGGCAAGCTAGGGTACACGGCAAAGCTGGACATGGGTGCCAGGGCCACCATCCTGAACAGTCATTTTTCATGCATTCACCTGTACCACTCTGAGAGTGCTGTTATCACATTACTATAATGATAAAGGGGAACTCGCTGCACCCTAGGCAATCAGCAAGCTGTTATTCCAGGGCCTGTCTCCCAAACCTAGACTGGGTGAAAGAGAAGTAAAATAACAAGGAAGAAATTAGCATCGAATCTGATGGGAGGTAAAACCCTGATGACCAATGATGTACTTCAGAAGTGTTTCCCATCTTCTCTTCCTGGAGCTTCCCCTTTCCCTGGAGGCAAGATGCTGCCAGATGCCAACAGGTCCTCTTCCCCGGGTCACAAGGCTTCATCTGCAGCACAGGGCCCTTACGGATGTGGCCTTGGGTCCCCTACGTACTGGCTTTATCAACTTGGCCACATCAGTCAGTCTTACCAAGTCTCACTCAGTACTCTCTTCACAAAATGGGGACGACGCAAGCCTTTCAGGGCTGTTGCAAAGATTGGAGAAAATGTATGCCAGACACACAATGGGCATTCAATAATAAATATAAATTGTAACCGTTATTCTTATTATACATAAGTTTCTACAACTAAGAAATGTTCTCATAATGAAAATTTCAAAAGTTGGCTGGGGCAGGAATCTTTCATTTTCCTCCAAATTCAGCATCCGTTCCACCTCTACCTGGAGCACAGGTATTATTAGGAAGGTACATCTTTAGAGAAAAAGAAACTGCAGGAAGCAATCCTAGACCAGAATGAAACCATATGACAGGAGGGAACTGAGCTGCACGCGGTGTGGATCACCGCAAGCTGACCGCACGTGCATCAGCTCTTTTAAACAATGCTCCTTTAAGACGCTGCCTTCTCTTTTTTTTGGAATTAGTTTCCAATCTGCTATTCCCAGTTACACAAGGATAAAATCCACTGGATTCAAGACACATTCAGAAATGATACCAGTGCTGACAACACGGTGATTCTGGGCCTCCAAGCTGCCGTCAGCACAGTTTCCTGAATGTTCTCTTTGCCCTACGTAAACACGCTCCCTCGTGGCCTCCCACCACTTGTTCTCCCTAATTTCATGCCTGTGCCTCACATCCCTTCCTGAGATCTCTACAGTAGCCACCGGCTCTGCATGTAGTTTTCCAAACAAAACATTGGACTGAATCCATTTGGAATGAGAGCCATTTGTTCTTTCTGTTAAGCGTTTCTCAGCTACCACGGACCGGAAATGTCAAAGGAAGAAAAAAACCAATGGATTCAGTAAAATGAAACAACATTTTGCAACACGCAAATATAGTTTTTCTCTGCTCAAAACATCACACTGAAAGGATTCACCTTTGGAGAATTTTTCAGTAGCGTTTCTTGGACTCAAATGATACGAGAGCTCCTGTTTAAGAGAGAAAATTCTCACAGACATTCCCCTTGCTCTCGAGAATTTCCAACGGGCTCAGTTTTAGAAACACCAAAACATGAAGTTCCTACTTATGGTTAGACTAAGTACAGAAGAAAGGCAGTACTGGAATATCTAAAAAGAAGTGACAAATTAGTCATCAAGAAGAAGTATATTCCATATACTATATACTATATTCCATACACTAATATACTATATTAGTATAAAGACTAATTAAACACTGATTATAAAAGGTAAAAGTAGAACCGAAAATTAAAACAAAATTGGAGAATAAATACCTAAAGATTTCTCTTAAGATATTCTCAAATATCACATCTAAAACTCTTTCAAAACTCTGTTAAACTCTGTTTAACTCTGTTAAAACTACTTTAACTCTGTTACAAAGTTTAATGATAACAAGTCTACACATCACTACTGAATAAACATTCCACGCATTAAACTTATGGGCCAATTTTCGAAGAATTCACTTTTCCTATAAATTCTCTTGAAGTACAAAACTCCCCAATTCATTTCACCTTTTACTAAATGCATAAATATCAAGTGTGTTGAGTTCACACATCAGTCCTTAAATAACTCCCCTCATAAAACCAGATTTAGTTTTTGGACAAAAACATCCACCATGATGTTGTCAATAGGCAAGGCAATAGGTAGATAAAAAGGTAGCCAGGTACAAACTATCTCTGGGCCCAATGATCGAGGCTGTTTCCACTCCTAAAAAGAATGAGGTTTGGTTTGTTAAATTCCTCAAGGGTATCCCAGGAATGAGCCCCTACTGTAAGACAGGGAACTGGTACAACCTTTCTGGAGATAATCTGGCAGAAGTGACCAAAAAGTTTTCCAATGGGCATAGCTTTGAGCAGTTCCATTTTTAGGCATTTCTCCTAAGCAGACAACCTGTCACATGCACAAGACCATGCAACTTTTTTTGAGAATGGCCAATGTCATCAGGATCCTGGATACCACACCAGTCCCTACCCACCTAGCACCTGTAGGGACTAGTTACCTGGAATTATAGTTCTGTTACCTAATGGAGTAACCACGTAGCCATTAACAATGAGGATAGAGATTTCTATTTATCCATGACATATTAAGCAAAAAAAAAAAAAAGCAGATTAAAGAAAGAGAAGTAAGATAGCATGTGCCCAGTGACAGCTTAAAATGTAGAGACAGGAATACAATAGAAGGGGGAGAGGGAAGCAGAGAACACACCAAAATAAAAACCAAGGCTATCTTTGAGGAGTAAAATTCAGGAATCACATCAATTAATTTTTTTTTCCTTTTCCTATTCATGTATATTTTGGAATTCTTTTCCTACAATACATATGGTAAAATTTTGTTCAAAAACATTGTCCTGTCTCTGTGGCAAGTAGCCTGAATTTTTTTAAACAGCCATCTTAAATTTGCTACTTTTTCATTATTTTAAAATCTTGCTAATTTAAATACCTGTTACCCTTTTTCCCTTGCACAATAGGTTGAGGACTGTTTTTAGTTTCTAAGGACAAAAACATTCTGTGCTGTGATTTCTACCGTTATTATTCACCATGCTCCCCTAATCAACATCAAGGTCAATCCCATCATAGTCACCTGTTATTTTATTTCAGAAATAGAAAAACAATTATTAAATTACTACAGAAAGGTCACTGGAATGGTGGGGAAAGGTTATTTAAGGTCAACAAGCTCTGAATTACATAATACGATATTGAATCAAGGCTTCAGAAAACAAGCAATGCAAGACCCAGCCTTTAAAAGACAATAAAGGGGCCGGGCGCAGTGGCTCACGCCTGTAATCCTAGCACTCTGGGAGGCCAAGGCGGGAGGATCACTCAAGGTCAGGAGTTCGAAACCAGCCTGAGCAAAAGCGAGACCCCATCTCTACTGAAAATAGAAAGAAATTAATTGGCCAACTAAAAATATATAGAAAAAATTAGCCGGGCATGGCGGCTCATGCCTGTAGTCCCAGCTACTTGGGAGGAGGCTGAGGCAGGAGGATCGCTTGAGCCCAGGAGTTGGAGGTTGCTGTGAGCTTGGCTGACGCCACAGCACTCTAGCCCGGGCAACAGAGTGAGACTTTGTCTCAAAAAAATAAATAAATGAAAATACAATAAAGACTTGTCACCCCTCTGGTTTTTCCCAGCTTGTCAATGCTACAACTTACTTTAACTGATCATTTTTCAGAACCCAAACAATGTAGGTGCCTGCTTCAAGGTAACAGGTAAACTGCTGTCAGAGAACAGTAGCAAAGACCTTCAGAACAAATCAGGGAAACTCATTTTGCCAAGAGACTTTGGGAAATTATGACCAGAAGAGTCAAACTCCAGTTATTCCTACAGAAGGAAAGAACACACACACAGCAACCACCACTAGGTGTCACTCTCCTTCAAAGTGCTGTATCTGTTGCTTATCCTAGTTAAAAAGAAGTCAAGTGGTCTAGACAACTAATTCCATAAATGGCATTAATTTAAAATAATCTGACCTTTGACTGGGGTGCCGCACAGCAGTTGACAAAAATAAAAATTAAAATCCATGGAGACTGGCCATCCCCACCAAAGGCAAGTGGCTGTCCCAAAATACAACATTTTAATGACTGAATTGAAACATGCAGATGACTTTCAGACACTACGGGGAAAAGTCCCAACCACGCTGGAAAACAGGAATTGCACGAAGTACAAAGTCAACACACTCAAATCCTGAAAGTCACATCAGTAATCTTAAATCAAGGAAAAGAACTGGTTCAAAATCCCAAAAATGTATAATGATGGAAAAAATAATTTTTAAAAATCTTTAAAAAATATTTATTTACATTTTCAAAGGGGATTTATTTGAGAAATATAAAAACACAATGAAACACTTCGTAGGCTATTTTGCACAATAAAATAAGCAATAACAAGTTTTTGCAAGCATAAGCATGCAGGTATACTGACAATCACACAGGTTATGAGCAGACAAATCATGTTGATCAAGAAATAGGTCAAAAAGGGAAATGTATAAACGCCTATCACTATGGATGGTAACTGTGCACACCTAACTGAAGTCATCTTAAATACCATGATGAGCAACCTAAGTCTTTTGAGGAGATTAATCAAAAACCAAGATGGGTCACTGCCACAGCCGCTCCAAGAGCTGAAGATACTGAGAAATTTTATGTTTCATGAATGTAGATGTACAAAAAGGACACCTCTTCATTTATTGAGGAAGTTTCAACATGTTTATGTACATTCACAACACACACAAAGTCAACATTTTGATAATGCACGTTCATGGAGTCAAATTTGTAAAACGTGCCTAAAATGAATCAGAACTCTCTCAAAGTCTCTACACAATTTATACCTCCAGTATTGGAAATGACGTGAAGATAAAATCCAAAGCAAAGCAAACTGGAAAAAATAATGCTGACAATTTAAAATAGTGGGGGGCAAAAAACTAGAAAAGGATAAAAACAAAATTCAACGTAGGAAAAAGTGCATTACAGGAATAGATTACAGGCACCTGCATGGAGACAGTCTATAAGAGCTGGTCTAACATGATGCATCTATCCTATGATTGTGATTTCTGAGATTTTAGATGTCAGGGATTTAGACTTTTTTAATTTGATCTTTAGGGATTTCATCATTCGGGATTATGTCTTTGGGGATTACGATCCAAACCCTTTTGGAAAATCACATCACAAATAACATGCTTTTTGCATCACGAATATCATATACCTGCATTGGTCACAGCCTATAGCTGCTTTGTTCACGGGATTTATACAAATAGATGCAACCATTTACTTCCTTATGTCTTCTAGAGTAATTATCCCTGAGCAATAATTTAATTAATGCAAGTATACAATTTATTATACAATTTATTACTTTCCTTTTATTTTTCCTTTATAATTTTTTTTTTAATTTGGAATCTGTTATTTATGAATTTTATTTCATGTTTATAAAATTACATAATATTTGCTAAGAAGAAGGTGCAATGGGTCTGCTGAGATCGAGTAGGTCTGATATCATTATCATCATTATAACAATGATGCAATTCTTGAAGTCTCCAAAGCAATCTCTAGCCTCCAAGACTTCGTTTTCCATTGTTTCTTCTTCTTCTGCCTTCTAAATCCCACAGGTACATTAGACTGAGGCTTACTTATATTCTGCTTCCTCCAGGAAGCCTTCCCTGACTACTATACCACACCCCTTTCCAGCTAAGTCAGATATTGGTGCCCTTTCTAAGTGTCCCCGTAGCCTCGGGTGGTATGGCCTGTAATACAGCACTTGTCACAATGCTGTGCCGCTACCTCTTTAAGCTCCCAGAGGGTTAAGACTGTGACAGTTCCATCTCCAGCACCTAGCATGCACAGTGCTCACTCACTATTCAACAAATATTTCTTAGGTGCCTACTATGTGCCAGACACCATCACAGGAGCTAGAGACACAACAGCGAACAAGAGAGACGATGTCCCTGACCTTGCAGAGCTGTCGTTCTGAAGAGTGACAGGTGATAAATAAGGAGACTACTAACTATAATTACAGACTATGATCAGTGCCGAGAAAGACATAAACAACGTGCTGTGAGGGAGAAAAATAAGCAAGACATCTCTTAGATAAGGGTGGCGGGGTCGGGGGGGGGACCTTGCTGAGACGACACTTGAGCTGAGAAATGAAGGCTGCAAAGGTCCCAGCTTAGGAAGGGCCAGGAGAAGAACGTTCTGAACAGGACAAACTGACAACACAAAGGTCATGAGGCTGTTACGAGTCTGGGGTGCTAAAAAAATAAAATAAAGCTCGTATGGCTAGAGTGTCGTTCAGAAGCCTCAGTGCGGAAAGCAGGGTCCAGGACGTGCGATCTTGTAGATGACAACTGTCTGGATTTTATTTAAGGTGCAATGGGAGCGACTGCTTCCGTGTTCTCACACCAGATTGGAAGCGCAGGTGAGGAACCTGGGCTTTTCTCATACCTTGTCTGCAACAGCATCCACTGAATGAAGGAGTGTCCCTCCACCTCAGCCCTGCCTTCCCAGCCGCAGCTGGCTGGGACTTTGCCACAGGCCAGTCGGTGACAGAGCGTGCTGAGATGAATGACCCCGTGAGCTCCCCAGTGCCCCCAGACGCTCTCGGTCTTCAACTCTCATCACTGAGCCCCAAGAAACATCACTGTTTATTGGGTGAACCATTTGTCTGCCTGCTATGTGCCCACCTCTGCTGTAGGCACGAGGGCTCCAGCAACAAGCAAAAACGACATCAACTTCTGCCCTCGCGGAGCTTACATTCTAGCAGGGGAAGACAGCCAGGAAACACAGATTAGAAAGATCATGATAAATGACAGGGGAAAAAAAGCAAAGCAGGTGGTGGGGGGAATAGGAAATGGATTGCAATTTTGATAGTACTACATTGGATATATGTCATGTCCTCCTAAGTATCTTAGAAAACGTCCCAACAGATTAGCCTCAGAGTGCAGGGCAGTAGAAGAATGATGTCATCATTTTACAGAAGGGGAAACAAGCTCAGAGAGGCTCAAAAACTTGCTATGGTCACACAGCGAATCAGCAGTAGAAAGAGCACATCTCTTATACGCTAAATAATAGGATAAATATTATACGATGATAGTAGCCAAAATTTATAAAGCATTTATTACGTGCCAGGCACTGTTCATGTGCCTTTTAGGTCTCATTTTATATAACCCTCACAATGACCTCCCTCAGGTGGATACTGTCGTTTCCATTTTACAGATGAGGTAGCAGAGGTGGAAAATAGCCACGTGACTTGTCCCAAGACCACCAGTCATGGAGCGGTGGAGCCAGGTTCCATTCCAGGCGGTTTGCTTCCAGAGTCTGTGCTCACAACCACTTCTTTACTCAAAGCCACCCCTGCAAAAGGGAGTGGCTGAGAAAAGAGCAACTGTCCGGACAGGTCACGATGACTCGGATCTATCCCTCCTTGGGGTCAACTCCCTTTCTCCCCCTTATGGAAGAACACGAGAAAGCCAGCGGCTAGAGCCGGGGCTTGCACGACCAGTCCCCGCCATCCTCGCACTCGGACGCCACCCAAGTGGCCGCTCGCGACCCCCTGGCCCCGCCAGCCCCGCCGCGGTACATACGTGCAGCTTGTTGAGCAGCACCGCGTCCGTCGTGCTGTTGGTCCCTGGCTTGGCGGCTTTCCAGAACTGCTTCTGGGCGGAGTAGCGGTTCATGGGACATAGCTTAAAGAGGCAATCTGCAAGGGAAGCAAAGAAACCCAAGCTGTCACCGAGGATGTGTGTACACTCCACCCAGGACAAACAGGCTTCCCGCTTCTACTTATATAAGGCATTATAATAAATCACATTCTACGTTAAGCGTGAATGATGGTACAAAGCCCTTTTACAAATCTCTCTTTTTAACTTTAATTCTCGCCGCCACTTGTGTGAGGTTACAGACCAGGACACCAAAGCTTCCAGAAAGTCGATCGCTCTGCCACGGAGCTGGGTGGTGGCAGAGTTGGAACTCAGTGTCCAAATCCAGCGCTCTTAGTACCACCTCATAGTTATCTCCTTTACTTTATGATGGGCAAACACAGGGACAAATAGTCGTCGCTGTGTATAACAACAGCTAAAAGCGTTTCTTATACAAATCCGACTCTGTTCAGTCCTACTGAATTTAAAGGAAAAAATTACGGAAGCTTATTTGGAGGGACGTGCAGGGCAGTGAGTGGCGATCTCTTGAGGGTCATGTGCAAGACGACTCTCTACCAGGCGTCCTCAAACTACAGCCTGGGGCACATGCAGCCCACCGAGGACATTTATCCGGCGCGCCGGGTGTTTTTGCCCGTTTTGTTTTTTTACTTCGAAGTAAGATATGTGCAGTGTGCGTAGGAATTTGTTCATAGTTTTTTTTTTTTTTAATTATAGTCCAGCCCTCCAACGGTCTCAGGGACAGTGAACTGGCCCCCTGTTTAAAAAGTTTGAGGACCCCTGCTCTAGAGCGCAGAAAGAAAACATCTGAACTCGCATTAGTTTGTGTCCTTGTCCCCTCACTCTCAGGGCATTTCGATGTGCTTCCAGCTAGCACATGTGGGTTTCAATGGCTTCATACATTATCTTGTGTAGGATAAGCAACCCTCACAACATAGCTGAGTGGCTTCGAAAGAATCATGCAGAGAAAGCAAAACATCAGAGATAGCAGTAATGCAACCCAGCAAGCCAAAAAGGCAGAACCGACCCTTCCCTCATACCACCTGTGAGCCGCTATAAGGAAAAAAGAATGATGATCTAATCGGATCTGGAAAATGCCACCCAGAAATTAAAACTCATGAAGAAAATCACTTAAAATATAGTCTTTGACGATGGACATTACCCTAAAGCACCTATGTGCCTCAGGTATTAATGATAACATGAGGCCACCACAAATGATAGGATGCGACATCTTCTTCACTGACTTCTATTTTCTTGCTTGTTTAATAATGTATATATTAGTACATTATCACATGTATATAACTTTTTTAAATATACACAGAGTTTAAGAATACAGATGCCAAGTTTTCTAAATTTTTAAAAATTTTAATTAATTTATTTATTTTTATTTTCTCTATATTTTTAGTCGGCCAATTAATTTCTTTCTATTTTTAGTAGAGACGGGGTCTCACTCTTGCTCAGGCTGGTTTTGAACTCCTGACCTTGAGCAATCCTCCCACCTACGCCTCCCAGAGTGCTAGGATTACAGGCATGAGCCACCGAGCCCGACCAATTAATTTATTTTTAGAGATGAGGGTCTCACTATGCTGCCCAGGCTGGACTCGAATTCCTAGGTTCAAGTGATCTCCCTGCCTCAGTCATCAAATTTTTTGATAGGGATATGCCACCAACAAACAAATGATTGCTTTAGGAAACTGATGTTTAAAATTGACATATCCCCCGAAACATTTATATTTTGATATACTGGGTTTTCAAATGATAAATATTTGTAGAGTAAAATTAATAATGTTGGATTGAATATTCAGATTCAGAAAAATTGCACCCTGAAAGCAGGTCAGAACAAGCTTTTAAGGAAATTACTAACTGTGCACTTACTTTTATCTGTTCATTAAAACAGATTCCCTTAAAGGACCTTCAACAGGTAAATACCTAGTTATTGTCCCAGCCAAATAACTATCTCAAAGTAAGAAAAATTCATTTGCTGTCAAGTACATAAAAACCAGGACTTTCCTCTAATTCAGATCACTCTTTCTTCTAAGTCAGGATGAATGAACTGTTACCATGTACTACACACATACCTGACATTCATTGGGAAAAATAATAAAATGTCATTGACTTGCAGAGTAACAGATAATTTCCCATCTTTATAATCTCCTTCATCAATAAGTATTTCTACCTAGTCACTAGCAGTAATACAGCAAACACAGGACTACTGATAGCCATTTTATCGAGAATCTAATGCATCTACTGAAAGTCATTTGTACTGCCTATGAAAGATATTGTCCACGGCTTTAGAGAACAAAGGGCACAGCAGGAGACTAGTTTAAAAGATAGGACTGTCCTCGCCATCTCTTATGAAAGGCACAGGTGACGGACATGTGCTGTATCAGTGCCAATTTCATGACATCACTGCAAGAGACACGGCTTTTCCATCAGCTCAATATACGTGAAACCTCCATTCACCCCACGAATGATCACACACCACGGTGACACCACCGGCCAGCATTAAATTCCTATCTTTGACACGGGACAGAGAGTAGCATCTGGGTTAGGCCAGAATGACTTCCTTAAAACCACATGACTTTTTAAAAGTATCAAAAATATTTAAGTCACCAGCATTAACATCTGACATATGACTTACTTTAGGGACCAAATGAGGCTAACAATTTCAATTTTCATTAATCATAAGATGTAAGATACAGACAGTGAAACGACCTATTTTGTTTCCTCCAACATACTTTATATGATAGCTCAATGGTATGCATTCAAAAAATTTGATTAAAGTTGATCGGGGGAACAATCAGTCTGGGTCCATGAGGCCAAGGGGTGACATACAACGCAAAGTACCATTTTACAACCTTTCACGGTGTCAACAAGTCAAGCATTTCACCTAACAAACAAACGGGCTACATTGCAGGCTCAAAACTTCAGACACCTTTACATTCACCCAAGGTAAGAGTGTGAATTTAAGTAGTGTCAGTCCAACCAAAGCCTTCCTGTAACTTCCATACCAACTAATCTCCTTGGGCAAAACAAAGCATTTCATTGGATGAAGTGTATTTACAACCAACTGTCTATGTAAATAAAAGAGATGCCAACATACTAGTAACAGAACTAAATTAGCCTTGCTGATTTTGCCCTGTCTTCCCAGTTGCTTAGCAACTGATTCGAAGCAAAAATCAAATTAAGTAATTCAAACATAAGGCTAAATTTTCCAATTTGGAGGCTCCATAATGCCCTTTGCTATTTGGGATGGCACAGCAGGGAGAAATTAAAGTTCCACTGGGTTCTCATATGGCGCCAAGAATAGAAATATACAAAAACAGGAAATCCAGCAGAAGAGCGTGATCCATTTAGGTGGAGGGAGCATGTACACGTGTAGGTATCTGTGCGTACACACACACACACACACAC
>CAUYPO010134782.1:0-39684 GCA_963574435.1 Cheirogaleus major
AAGACACTTCAAAACAATGATTTTTTTTGATTTTCGGTCAGCTCATGAGGCAGCCATTTATCACCTTTCCAGTTTGCTTCAAATGTGGAACCAACCATAGAATGGTCAACGTTGAATTCTTCGGCAACTTCTGTAGTTGTAAGAGGATCAGCTTCGATGATTGCTCTCAGTTGGTCATTGTCAACTTCCAATGGCTGGCCACTGTGCTCCTTATCTTCAAGGCTCTCATCTCCTTTGCAAAACTTCTTGAACCACCACTGCACTGTATGTTTGTTAGCAGTTCCTATGCCAAATGCATTGTTAATGTTGCGAGTTGTCTCTGCTGCTTTATGAACTTGTATAAGAAAATCTCTCACATTTGTTTTTTGTTTAACATCATTTCCATAGTCTAAAATAAATATAAAGTAAACAGCAAGTAATAAGTCATTAGCAAAAAAGCATAGAGTGAGAAATGTGCATTAAAATGTTGTATAGCATAACCACATTTAAGAATGTATTCCAATATCAAACGGCAAATTTCAACAATGCTAAAACCACAATTACCTTTGCACCAACCTAATACTTGGTTAGTGTTGCTATAGAGGATTTTCAAGGCATTCTGGGAGCACAAAGGAAGAGTAAATTCAGCCTTAGGAGGATGTGGTGAGGGAATGCTTCCTAGATGTCAGTAACCAACCAAGGTAAAAAGGAAGTGTGTTAAAGGAAGAGTAAGCTGAGTAAGGTCTCCATTCTGTTTCCATGATAGCCCAGACATAGTTCTACTATAGTTTATGCCCTTATTTTAATTATTTGTTTAAATGTCTATCTTCCCAACTCATCTGCTATGTCATTCTCATTTTCATATAGTACCTACCACCGTGCCTAGTATGTAATGAGAATTCAACAAATGTTTGTTTCATGAATGGATAAAGTATAAGAGGTGGACATCAGCTGAGAGTGAGCTGGGTCTTTAGAGAGTGGTAAAGATTTGAAATAGTTTTTGAGGAATGGGAGAAGCCTTTGCACAAGGATTAAGAAAAAGATGAATTATATATTTTGTCCTTTTGGTTCTATTGCTTGTGCCTTAAATATTTTCATATAATTGCCTTATGTTCCTCACTACTCATTATATTGTGAACTGTTCTCTTTCTTTTAAAATAAATGTCAAGTTCAAGTTTCTGTCTGAATAATGTATCTCTTTTGGTTATAGATCCAATGGTTTTGAACAAAAGCGCTTTGCCAGACTTGCCAGCAAGAAGGCAGTGGAGGAACTTGCCTACAAATGGAGTGTTGAAGATATGTAACTTTTCTGAGGCTATGAGAATGGCTATGGGTTGTGTTAGTGGGCAAAGGACAGCAAGACATCCAGAAATATCAGTTGTCTATGCTAACAATCAGGGCCCACACAAACAAGCAACTTGTTGAATGCCAGTTTTGGCCACAGAAAAATATTCGAGACCTGATCTTTGGACTGAGGTACCTGTACTTCTCAGGTATGACAACACTGGCTATTGCTGGCTTTCAGAGGAAGCATTGATTTCTCAGTGTCCCAGGGTTTCTTCTTAATTAGGGGTTTTCTTTTTCATTTTTAAATAAACATACATTTATTTTTTTAAAATTATATTCTCAACTGGGTATTCTGTTTTGGGGAAGAATACAAGCTTATATTGAATCCTTGGGGATCTTGAGGGGGCGTGATAGTTGGATTTTTCATTAATTTAGAATGCAATGTGAACAAAAACTTTCTTAGTGATAAATCCTTCCTCTGAGAAAACAAGAATTATCACTAAACCAGACTCAGGAATAGAAACACGGATATTTGGAGATGTGGTGTATGATAAAGGTCGGGTCATAAATTAGTGAGGGAGATGGAAAATAGTGCTCAGAAAAATTGGCTTAAATGGACAGAAATAAAGTTGGATCCTCATACCATATAAAACAAAAACAAACCCCAAATCAATTAAAGACCTAAATGAAAGGTAACATGATAAAGCTAGTAGGAACAAATGATAAACGTCTTTGTGACCTTGGAGTGAAGATAGATTTCTTAAATAAGATCGCAAAGCACAATCCATAAGATAGTTTTGACTACTTCATATGGTGCTTCATGGTAGTAATAGTCTCCAGGGATTAGGGGATTGGGGGGTGATAAACTCATAACTAATGGATGCGGTAAGCATTGTAGAGGGGAAGGGCATGCCTCTCATCCTCCCTTGGATGAGGCAAAGACATAAAATGTAACCAAAATGTTTGTACCCTCATAATATCCTGAAACTAAAAAAAAAAAAAAAAAAAAAGATTAAGCGAAGCATCCCATAGTCAAAGCTAAAGGTGGGTATAGATTAGGGGAAAATATTTGCAATGTCTAAAACTGACAAGAGATTACATATATAAGGGGTCGAATATAGAAAGGGCTCCTGCAAATCAGGGAGAAAAAGACGACATCAAATAAAAATATGTGAAGAATTTGAGTAGGTAAAATCAAAAGAGAAGACCAGAATGGCTACTAAATGTATTATTTCACTAGTAATTAGAGAAATGCAAATTAAAACACTGAGCTTCTACTTTACGTCTATTAGTTTGGCAAAAATAAGCAAGAACCTGAACTTTCATAGGGAATCAGGCAAGACTCATGGAAAATTTCAGCTGGTGCATCCATTCTGGAGAACAAATGAATGAAACTTACTGAAATTAAGTAATGTCTAGGATACAATATTGCATAATTTTTCAGAGTGTGGCTCTGGAGCTATACTGCCTGAATTGAATCCCAGCAATGTTATTTGCTAGCTGTATGTCTTTGGTAAGCCACTTCTCTGTGCCTTAGTTTCTTCATCTGTGTAATGGAGATAATAGTATCAACCTTATAGGTGTTTTTTGTTTGTTTGTTTGTTTTTGAGACAGTCTTGCTCTGTCTCCTTGACTAGAATGCAGTGGCATCATCATAGCTCAATGGTTCAATGCAACCTCAGACTCCTGGGCTCAAGCAATCCTCTTACCTCAGCCTCCTGTGTAGCTAGGACTACAGGTGTGTGCCACCACACCCAGCTACGTTTTTTCTATTTTTTATAGAGATAGGCTCTCGCTCTTGCTCAGGCTGGTCTTGAACTCCTGACCTCAAGAGATCCTCCCACCTTGGTCTCCCAGAGTGCTAGAATTACAGGTGTGAGCCACTGCGCCTGGCCACCTCATAGGTTTATTGTAAGCTTAGAACAATGCCTGGCACACAGTGTCATAAAATTACTAGCTATTATCATTGTCATCATTATCATTAAGTGTGGTAGCCAGCTTCCAAGATGGCCCCCAATAATCTTTGCTCTCTGGTATTTAAGCCCTTGTGTAGTCACCTCCCACAATGAATATGGCTGGCCTGTGTAACCAATAGGATGTACTGGAAGCGTATGACTTCTGAAGCTATGTCATAAAAGATATTGAAGCATCTGCCTTGTACTATCTTGGATCCTTGCTCTAGAGAAAGCCAGCTTCTATGTCATGAGAACACTCAAGTTGCCAACCATGTGAGCGAACCACCTTGGAAGTGGATCCTCCAGCTCTCTTTAAGCCTTCAGGTTTGTGCAGCCCTGATCGACAGCTTGACTACGGCTTCATGAGAGATCCTGAGCCAGAACACCCAGCTCCAAGTCCTTGACCCAAAGAAGCTGTGAGATAATAGAAGTTTAATATGTTTTTAAAAATTGCTTTGTTGAGATAATTTATGTATTACATAATTCACCCATTTAAAGTGTATGATTCAGTGGTTTTTAATATATCATAGAGTTGTATAACTATCACCACAATTAATTTTAAAACATTTTCATCACCTGTGGATACAAGAAACCTTGTACCCATTAGCAGTCACCCCCCACTTTTCCCCAGCTCCCCCAGCCTTAGGCAACCACTAATCACTTTTTGTCTCTATAGATTTGACTATTTTGGACTTTCATATGATATGTGAATGGGACCATCAGACAGCATGTGGCCTTTTGTGTTTGGCTTCTGTAGCTTCGGATAATGTTTTCAAGGTTTATCCATTGTTGTAACATGTATTAGTACTTCATTCTTTTTTATGGCTGAATAATATTCCTTTGTGTGGATTTACCACATTTTATTTATCCATGCATCATTTGATGGGTATTTGAGTTGTTTCTACTTTTTGGCTGCTGTGAATAATGCTAATGTGAACAATTCGTGGATAAGGTTGTGTGTGGATGTATGCTTTCATTTTTCTTGGATATATATTAATACGTAGGAGTGGAATTACTGGGTCATATGTAACTCCATGTTTAACTTTTTGAGGAACTGCCAAACTTCTTTCAAAGAAATGTAATTTCTCCACATCCTTGCCAACACTTCTTACTGTCTTTTTGATTATAGCTATCCTAGTGGGGTGTGAGGTGGTATATCTCATTATGGTTTTGATTCGCATTTTCCCAATGGCTAATGATATTGAGCATCTTTATATATGTTTTAGAGAAATGTTTTTTCAAATCCTTTGCCTATTTTTCATTTGGGTTACTTGTCATATATATATGTATATATATATATCATGTATATTTACACACACACACTCTTATATAAAGAGTTCTTTATATATCTTGATTACAAGTTCCTTACCAGATAAGTGATTTGCAAATATTGTCTCTCATTCTGTGAGTTGTTATTGTTTTAAGCTGCTAAGACATTTAGGGTAGGTAATTTGCATTTAGGGTAGTTGTTATACAGCAACAGATAACTAATATATTAAATATGTACATACATGACAGTAGTTCCACTCTTGGTTATATCCTTCAGAGAAACTTGCACAAATTCTCAAGGCGTTACATATAAGGATGTTTATCTGTGTATAGTTTGGATAGCAGGAAGTTGGAAGCAACTTTTCATCACTAAGGGAATTAATAAGCAAAATGTGGTGTATATGCATATGATGGAATATTATTTTAAAAGCAGTCAGATGTTGGCTGTTAGGACCTTAGCTAACAACATGATAGACTCCAGGTGAAGAAAGAAAAAAACAATGAGATTTACAGCAAAAATCACCTAAGTAAATTACACATAAAACAACATTTTTTAAGGAGGATGATATATACCTTTATCAATAGAATGGAGTCTGGGAGGGAATGGCATGGGACTAGAATGGAGAAGGAAGGGAGGAAGGGAAACAAGAGGGTTGCATGGATATGTGGATGAAAGTGATATTGTGCTATGAACTAAGGCCTGTGATCAACTCAGTTCTATGCACTGAAGGCCCTAAGTGCAGCTCCAGAAGCAAGGTCTTACTCTAAGGGTATTGACATTTAGTACCTGTATTAGTTAGGGTAGGTTAAACTGCTACAGCAGACTCCAAATAGAAGTTTTTTTCCTCTCTGTTTACTCAATGTCCAGGTAGTTTCAGGTTGAGGAAGTGGGAAGCGATACTCTATGTAGTCGTTTAGAGATCAGCCTGATGCCAACTTCAACATGGTTTCCAAGGTTGCTTTAGGCCTTGCCATTTTAGTGAGTTAAGCATAGCTTGGAGGATTGGGCCCTCCCTAGAACTGGCACACACTTCCACTCATTCTGTGGACAAGAACCTTGTTGCAAGCCTCCCCTTTAATGCAGGGAGCCTGAGATGTGTGCTCAAAAAGAAGGGAAAAATAGATGTTGTTGGACAGTTATCTCTGCCACATTATGTACTTATCAGACTTCTGAAGAAAGGCTGTCCATCCCTCAACCATTTGAGACATACATGGATTTGAAATAATTTTGAGATCTGGAAATCCCAAAGGGACTCCATTCTCTCGTTTTTTTTTTTTTTTTTTTTGAGACAGAGTCTCACTCTATTGCCCGGGCTAGAGTGCCATGGCATCAGCCTAACTCACAGCAACCTCAAACTCCTGGGCTTAAGCGATCCTTCTGCTGAGTAGTTGGGACTACAGGCATGCACCACCATGCCCGGATAATTTTTTCTATATATTTTTAGTTTGCCAATTAATTTCATTCTGTTTTTTTAGTAGAGATGGGGTCTTGCTCTTGCTCAGGCTGGTTTCAAACTCCTGATCTTGAGTGATCCTCCCGCCTCGGCCTCCCAGAGTGCTAGGATTACAGGTGTGAGCCACCACGCCCAGCCAGGGACTCCATTCTCTAATGGGAATATCAACTGGGATCACTTACCAAGTTAGGGATATCTCTTCCCTAACTCTGGCTAGTGATTGTCAGAGAAGAGCTAGGGGGGGAAGATGAAAGGTAAACAGAAATCATGTCTAGAGTCAGCATTTGTGAGATGGAAGTACTTTTAAAGCTCAGAAAATAAGTCACCAGTTCTATAGTTTGCATGTGGCTGTTGGGACTTAGACCTTGGTGTTCTTTCCTCTAAGCCACACTGCCTATCTGGTCCTTTGGCTACCTGCTGTAAACATTTTTTTTAAAAGGCCTAAGGTTAGGACATTAGTAGAGAAACTGGTGCAACCCAAATAAACTCTGGAGTTCATAGAATATGCCAATGTCAATCTCTTAGTTTTGACAAATGTACCATAGTTATATAAGATGTTAATATTAGAGGAATTGGGTGGTGAGGAGTATACAAAACTCTGTACTGTTTTTACAACTTTCTGTAAATATAAAATTATTCCAAAATAAAAAGTTTTATAAAAAAACAAACAAACCCAAGGAACGCAGGCTCTAGACAGGATCGTACTCGAAGTTTCTACTTTTGAGATTATATTATACACAAGTAAGCTATTTTGCAAGCCAACCCCTTTCCTTGGCAGAGGTGGCATTCAACTAGCCTATTATTACATCCCTTCTGCACAGCTCGGTTTTATTTCAACATGGGTTCAGGTTTTAACTTGATTTTTGTGGGACCCCACACTGTTTCTTAGGAACAACTCCTTTCAGTAGGCCCATATGGCTTTGGAAATCTTAAATCACTTTTTTTTCCTTAACAAAGGAATTTATTATCTGTTTTCAAGCAGAGACTAAGGTATAGGAGAAGCAGATAGATTCTATTCCAAGTGAGCTCTGTGTTGAGTAGGCATTGCGGAAATTTTTAACACCCTCCCCCCACCCAAATTTCTGTGCCTTTAAGTGTGAGAACAAGGCACGTCTTTTTTTTTTTTCCTTTTTTTTTTATTTCAGCATATCATAGGGGTACAAATATTGCGGTTATGTATATTGCCGATGCCCCCCCCCCCCCTCAGGGCACACCTTATAGGGCAGAGAATTTGGGAATTCTCCAGCCCCTAGCTGGCTGTCATTTCCTAGGCTGGCTACTAGAGGGCAGTGTGATATGCCTTTTCTAGATGGAGGAAAGCAGGGCCCTGGGGCTATACACACTTTTCAAAATAGGCCTTAGATCCAGTACATAATCCTCTTTCCAGTATGGTAAAAATTTTCAAGAGAAAGACCTAATATTATGTTTTTATCAGAATCTCCCTTTCTTGGGCTTTGGAAACCTTCCTTTACATAGAAGATTTTTTTTTCTTTTCTCAAATTCAGACCCTCTTGCTCTCCTTCCCTTCCTATGCTGCCTTTTCCACTTTCAAGTTTAGACTTAAGAAGCAGTGAGCCATGCTAAAAGGCACTAACTAGTACACTTTAAAAGGGTGAGCTTTATGGTATGTGAATTATATCTGAATTAAAAAAATGTAAAAAAATAAAAGAACCACTGAGCAGACACTTTGGCTCAAATAGAATATAATTAGTAGCTGGTACTGACTGGAAAAGCCCTGATGCTTTGCCATTGTTTCATTGGTAAGAAGGAATCACTCTGACCTCCTTTTCCTTTGGATCTCCTGGAACACACTGACCTTCAGGACTTGTGGTACGTCATTCCTTTCTAAAGAGGTTACTCACCCTTGCTCAGTTAGTGTCAAAGCTGGATTAGGGTTAGGGTGTGGCTGGGCAGTCCCAATGAGAAAGCTGCATCTAGGATGTGAGGTAGCCATCTTGAGACCTCGGTTTCCAATTTGAGCTGGTTAGGAAATGGGTGTGCTGAACCATGTATTTTCATGTAGGGTTTTGGGCAGTCTCTCTGATTTTCTATTTTTGAGGCACAAATGCTTCTGGAGCTGGCTTTCAGGCAGCTAGACTGTCCTGTAAAAATAGAGAGATTATGGGGCTGGGCTGGAACTGAGTCATGTCTCCCCTGTGACACTGGCTTTCTTTGCAAACTACATTACTGTGTCTGGGATGACTCAGTCTCTCCTTTGTACCTGAATGATTTCCTGTGCTCAGTGGAGAAACTGCTTGGCTCAGACTTGATGCTGTTGGTCTTGGGCTTACACAGCTTCACCCTTTCAGAAAACAAGGGCATGTAGGCCATCCTGGTGGTGGTTTGATCCTCAGGTGGTGCCTGTGAGCCCACCCCATTGGGAGGGGATAGAGTGCAGTCAGCTGAAAAAGGAGTGTGTTATTCCCCTCTCCACATACCACATCCAGTGCCCTCTGTCAGCTAAGTGACTTTATCCTCTCAGAGGTAAAAATACAATCTCTAGTGCTTAGTAAGCAGGGCCCATTTTATTTTCCTTCTCTCTTTTTTTCTTTTTGGAGACAAGGTCTTACTCTGTCACCTGGGGTAGAGTGCAGTGGTGTCATCATAGCTCACTGCAACCTCAAAACTCCTGGGCTCAAGCTATACTACCATCTCAGCCTCCCAAATAGTTGGGACTACAGGCGTGCACCACAATGCCTGGCTAATTTTTGTATTTTTTGTAGAGACTGGGTCCTACTCTTGTTCAGAGCTTGTCTTGGCCTCAAGCAATCCTCCTGCTTCGGCCTCCCAAAGTGCTAGGATTACAGGTGTGAGCCACTGCGCCCACCTTATTTTTTCTTTCTTTTGACAGGAGAGGAAACATTTGTGTGGAGGGGTTCACTTGCTCAAAATTGCTCTGAGTTGGGAAAGAGTCAGAATTTAAACATCAGATTCTTCTCCCTGCAGTTCTCCCTCTACCCATCTTCACCCTAGTAGCAAGGTAAGAGGTGAGGGGGCAGTCTAAGGGACTGTTTCCTGCCCACAGCTGTTCTTACCAGGGGCTTCTCATAGCCTGTGTGATGGGGTCCATAGCATACTTGAGGCTGAGCTCCCCAGTCCTGGAAGAATTGCTTGCTGGTAGTTTCACTTTGGAACTTGGCTTTGGAGACCCCAGGTGTGCTAGAGGGGCACTTACCCTTGATTCTTTTTACCAGGATCTTGGGTAGATAAGACAACTGGGAAGAGAGAAATGCATGTTTCTTAGAACATCGTAACAATAGTTTTAATTGCTCTCTTTCATTAAGTACTTACTATGTGTCAAACCTATGTTAAATGTGTATGTAAGTTACCTCTGTGGTCAGGGAGAGATCAGGGTCTGAATGGTTGCATGTTAGGAAAAGCCACATCCCTGGGTATCCCAAGAAAAGTAGGGTTGTGGTATTCTGGCAGGGTAATTCTGGCAGGTCTTTTGTTCCCTGCCTCCTGTCTTGAAGGAATAGTTAGTACCCTCATGCTGATTACCTCTTGACAGAGAGCTTGGGCACTTTACCCTGGTCACTGTGTCTCCATCAAACTTGGCAGTGCTGTTCCTACCCAGGACGGTCATCTGCTTTGGCCGGCTTGGCTCCTGATGCAGCTGAGTAGTGGGCTGCCAGCCAGGGGCGGTTTCCTTCTGTACATGCTGGATATATTTGCTACAAGGGGGAAAAATATTTCTACAGGTAGGGATCTAACCCTGTGAGCCAAGTCAGACACACAAATAGAAGGGTACTGTGTCATCAGCTTGTTTCTTTGCCTTTTGTTTGTGAGTTTACCTAAACTATACAGTGTGTTTTCAGGTAATCAAAATTTCATTATTGCTTCTCTGAAAACAAAATTTTAATTTATTTTATCTCCGTTTCTTTTCACATACCTCAGTTATCATGCTACAACTGAGCAGAGAGGACGAGATACCTGCAGCCAAAGGACAGGGCCATGGAGAGCATTTCTAAAACACCCTGTTAGGCAGCTAGAGGCTACAGCTTAGAGACTGGGATCTTTGGAGACAAGAGCTTGGAAGTATGCTTGCTGGCGGGGAGAAGAGTGGTTTTTGTCGCTAGGCTGGTTTCCCTGATCATCCTTTCATCCACTGCTTTGGAGTAGGACTACGGTTTCTATAACATTTGTGAAGCACACATTGCTGGCTTTGGGTTTGAGCTGTTAGAAAACCTGGTAGGGCTGAGTCAGAGGGATGTATAGGGCCATCTTGAAGCAGACTTTTTTTTTTTTTTGAGACAAAGTCTCACTGTGTTGCCCAGGTAGGAGTGCCGTGGTGTCAGCCTAGCTCACAGCAACCTCAAACTCCTGGGCTAAAGCTATCCTCCTGCCTCAGCCTCCCGAGTAGCTGGGACTACAGGCATGTGCCACCATGCCCGGCTAATTTTTTTTCTATTTTTAGTTGTTTGGCTAATTTCTTTCTATTTATAGTAGAGACGGGGTCTCGCTCTTGCTCAGGCTGGTCTCGAACTCCTGAGCTCAAGCAATCCTCCAGCCTCGGCCTCCCAGAGTGCTAGGATTACAGGCGTGAGCCACCGTGCCCGGCCTTGAAGCAGACTTTAACAGGGACAGGACAAGGACAGGCAGGTGGAAAGCCCGATTCCCTGTGCTTTCATGGGCACTGGATTAGACAGGTTATTCCACCTCCTGGCTTGCAGTTGGGGTTCATGTCTCCCATGGATGCACAGGGGAAGGGGCCGACCCCCAATTATGAACAGCATGCAGTTTGTCCTTATTCAAATCTTGTGCAAAGGGACAGGACTAAGTAAAGCTAAGCTAGATGGAGATCCAAGACTCCAAAATAATTAGTTCTTTGCTATGTTGCCTTTTATGGCTGTGTCTTTGAAATGAATGGGTGACTGAGTTCTGATGTTATTACCTTTGTCTTGGGAAATAGGGTCCTTTTCTGGCCCCTTTCCCCATGGCAACACTGCAGCTTGCTGACAGTTCTAGTTATTCACTTGAAGCCCTGGCTGCTCTTGTCTGGGTCAGGTACTAGGACTTACCCTGGGGCCTGGAAGTCCCTCTGATACTGGCTGATGTATTCTACGTAGCCCGGGTGCTCTAAACGTGCTACTTTTCTGCCCTGAATATGAGCTGAGAATACTGACGGACCAAGAAGAGGTTTCTGGAAGGAAATCTGATGAGTTGTGGTCATGTCGTAGTCACCTAGGGGGAACAAGAAAGTGTGCAAAGGGCCTCCCCTATGTGGGAACTTCATGAGATTAAAGGTGGGGAATGTGGACCCCAGCTCCTGCCGACTGGCTCAACTTGACTAAACCCTTTCTTGTTTCTGGGCCTTCCCCCCCCCTTTTTTTGTTTAATGGGGATAGCAGAGCCAAAATTTATCAGCATTGTCTCCTCCAACACTCTGACCTTGGAGTTATCTTCCCAAGACCAGAACAAAGGGTCTTTAGTGTGGAATCCTAGAGTGGCCTCCCAGCCCCTCTTAGATCACCTGAATTTTGAAAGCCTGGACTGCCAGCTGGCCTAGCCAAAGCAGGAAGGAGGGAAGGTTAGGACGGGGTGGTTGGGATGGTGCCTTCCCAGAGGATGTCCTTGTAGCCAAATATTACCTGAGGGGTTCTTGAAGAGGGAGGGCCAGGACCCTTGCTTCTTACTGTATTCTCCTGGGTTGGTGGTTCCCACCACTGGGATGTGTCTGGGGGATGGGAATGCTCCTGGGTAGGATGAAGTAAGGTGGGTTGGGGACAGAGGATTCAGATTTTGCTTTCATGCAGAATGCCATTCCTCGGTCTCCTATTACCAGCACCCCACCAGGCTAAGTCTCACCTGAATGGGAGGATTTCTCCCTAAAGTGAGTCACAGGCTCTGTCTTCCAGGGCTTGAAGCTTTCTCCATAGGTTGTACTGAAGGGGACCCATTGAGGCTTGAAGTATTGGCCAAAGTTGCTTGGGTGTTGCATCTCCAGTCGAGCCATGCAAAGGGGCTCCAGTCGGTATTTAATATCTCCTGGGGCTATTTCCTCCTGGTCGTCTAACTTCTGCAAGGCAGCTCCCTGCTGCTGCATCCCCTTGGTGGGAAGTACAGTTTGTTCAGAGTGGTCCTTCTGACCTTCCCTTCATTAATGGGGCTGGGCAGGGGAAGTCATCAGTGGGGGTCAGTCTCTTAGAGTGAGAGGTCATCAGGGTTACTTTCTAGCAAGTTACTTAACTTCTCTGAGCCACAGTTTCCTTATTTGTAAAATCAGGATAATATTTGTAGGGAGAGGATCTGAAATAAAGTATCTAGCATAATGTCTGACGTGTAGTAGGTGCTTAACAAATAGTGTCTTCTCTTAAAATAGTAAGATACCTCCAGAGTGTGTCTGCTGCAGAAGTGGCATGTGTCCCCGGTCTCTGCTGACCCCACTCTCACTCCTGGCCTTACCTGAACATCAGGGTCACTGTTCTCTGGCTGTGTTTGGAGAGCCAGCATCTCTTGCTGGGTGGGATTGAGGGTTGTCCTATTTGAAGAGTAGCCAAGCAGGCGAAATGTTCTGTCCTGAGGAGTGGTAGTGGGGGTGTCTAGAGGAAGGGGAGGAGAAGTGTTTGGCCTGTTCTAGTGATTCTTCCCCATGGCAGCCTTCTGTTACCCATTGCCCCCACTAAGGGACAGGGAGTTGCTGGTGGTAGTGGTCATACAGGACTCATTTTTTTTTTTCAAGAGATGGGGTCTTGCTCTGTCACCTGGGCTAGAGTTGTACAATCATAGGTCACTGCAACCTTGAACTCCTGAGCTTAGGTGATCCTCCTACCTCAGCCTCCCAAATAGCTGGGGCAACAGGCATGTACCACCACACCCAGCTAATTTTTTCTTATTGTTTTAAAGACAGTCTTGCTATGTAGCTCAGGGTGGTCTCAAACTCCTGGCCTCAAGTGACCCTCCGAGTCACTGGCATTACAGGCATGAGCCACCATGTCTGGCTTTCCAATTTGAATTTATTTGAGGCTAGATCAGTAAGAACTGGTGGTAAGAGTAGGGTGGGGTGGGTAGTTCTCTGCATTTAAGGGCATATGGCATTTCAAAAGCAGTTATTTTTTCATGAGCATTTGAGGTTTTTTGGTTGTTTCATTTGGCCTTGAAAGTAGTACTGGTTGGGGGCAGGGTGGCTTACCACAAAGATGGTCAGCGGGGGACTCCTGCATAGATGGGTGGATCTCCAGATAGAAGGGCAGCCCACCCATGGGCTTGGTGCAGTTGCCATGGTATCTGTGTCTCCTAAGGGGCAGGGAAAAGAATAGTCTCTAGGGGTATAAGATGGGTTGAGCTGAGGCAGGGGTCGCTTCCAAAGCTCCAAGGCTACACCCCATGAGACCTTGAGGAAGCCCCTCCAGATCTTCAGGGAGAAGGAGGAAGGGTGGTCCTCTGCACTGGCCACGTTTTGGACACAAGTAGAACTCATGACTCAGTGTGTGAGGTTCAAGGGCGGGAGATTGGGAGAGGGTGGGCAGCTTTTTGGATGGTGAAGAAAACTCCCCTTTTTGCCTGTGTAAATCGGAGGAGACAGAGTGGGGTGAGGATTGTAGGTGTCCTGCAGGATGGAGAGAGTGAGCTGCCGAGGGCCATCTTACCCGCAGTTGATGTGGGGAGGCTGCAGTCATAGTGGGAGCGGGTGATGGGAACTCTGAGAGGGCTGTGTCTGGATCACTAGGTCTGGGCAGGGCCCAGGACAGGAAGCATACTGTGTTGTCTGCCTGTGCACCCTGCTTCAGAGAGAGGGAAGCAAAGAGCAGGAGCTTTGGGACAGGGAGGGGAGTAAGAAGGGGGATGCCAGGTAGTGATGTGACTAGGGGACACTCACGCACAGTCTCAGAGCCTACAGAGACGGCTGAAAGGGCCACTTTGACCCACTGGCCTTCTGGATCATATTGGCTATAGCTTCTCTGCTCGGTCCTGTCTGCTGTCCCCAGCTCCCGAGTGGGCACCTGTGCTTTGGCAAATGGACTTTGGTTCTGAGGTTTGGTGTCTTAGGTTGCCGTGGGCCTTCTGTGAATGTGAAAACCACTGCACTGGCTTTGGGAGAGGAGGTGGAGGCAGGCTGTGTCCCCAGCAACAGACTGCCATGACCAGCAGCTAGGGCAGGGGGTGATTGTGGAATTAATTAGGACTTGAGATTTTTGGGCCTTGTCTCTGCCACTAGCCTCAAGTCCAGTTCTGGATCTCCAT
This sequence comes from Cheirogaleus major, assembly GCA_963574435.1. Classification (NCBI taxonomy): domain Eukaryota; kingdom Metazoa; phylum Chordata; class Mammalia; order Primates; family Cheirogaleidae; genus Cheirogaleus; species Cheirogaleus major. The sequence continues at coordinate 14,129 of CAUYPO010134782.1, forward strand.
TGTGTGTGTGTGTATGTGTGTGTGCACGTGACACATGTGCACGTCCAAGCTCTGGCGCCTCGGGTGTCTCTCTTTTTCTGCCCTCATCTCCACTCCATCCCCCCACCCCCACATGCACTCACCAGGTGTTGTCCTGAAGGCCGAGCTGCATCTTGTCAGCCGTATAGATTTGCCAGCAGCTGGCTCCCTTTGAGAACCTGGAATCACAAAATAGGAATCTCAAGAGTTGGAAGATATCTTAAAGGACTTCTCTTCACTCCACTTTCTCCATACCAATTAATTTAAAGTATTTTCCATCAGTTTACTAGCTCAACAGCTGTCCCTGCTCTAGTCCCATGGAAATGCAGTGTTAATTCTATTAACTGTAGAATCACAGTTAAAAAGGGTCTTCAACAAGAACTAATCCTCATACCTACTCCAGTGCTGGGATCCCCTGGCAACACACATTTCCGTGAAGTACTGTTCCCACCCATGTTTGAACACTTTCCACTCTGTCACCCCTCCTGGGACATATGTATTCCATTCCTGAGCAACTCTAGCTATTTTCAATTGTCTTTCCCATGGCTTCACCATTTGTCTGAATTATCCATCTTGCAGCTTATAAAAACAGACTAACCCTTTTCTATCTGACAGCATGTTAGGTGTGTTAGGATAAATCTTCTTCCTATATCCTACCTGCTTCCCTTCCTGGGGCCACAAGGTTAAGGTAACAGGAGGAGGGTTTTGTATTGAAACTTAAGAAAGGAAGCAGACAATCTTTCACGTAGTAAGATAGTAGGAAATTAATCTTCATACACAGAAGGTTTAATTGTGTTTACAGACACTTCTTATAGAGGGCCACTTTTCTCTCCTCCACCCCCAATCCAACAGCAGAACCAAGCATGACAACCCATGCTGGGGCTGACACAAGAGGAAGAGGCAGGACGAAAAGGATGAAGGATCTTAGGAGAGGTTTGAGGTCGGCAGAGAAGGTCTGTAGGGATGCCTTGGAAGGATGCCTGGAGGTTAACCCTGGAGGGTGATCTCAACTTGGGTCCCAAGAGTCATAAACAGAGCTCAGGGACAGTCCAAATGGACTAGAGAGACTATTCCCAAATCTCTACCGTCCTGCAGTGGTGGATTGGTGTGGTTTGGAATGTATCACATGAGCCTTGAGCAAGACTGATAGAACTGTCTCTGGGATTCCTGTGGTTGAATGGCTGACAGTAAGGCATTTCCCTCCTTTATTGTGATACCTCCCTTTTGTTCAGGAAGTAGTGTCACAGTTACATGGCCATTAGAAGAAAGCTGTTGGGCCCATTTGCCTTTTCTTTTTTTCAGTTTCTTCAGCTATCCATTTTACGCATGATTTTGAACTCCACGCTATCTTCTCTGAACTCACTCCAGTTAGAGTGAGCTGGGGCCGTAATGCTCAGGGTGCTCTGATCAGAGTACAGTAAGTGTCACTTCCCTCATTCTAGATATTATACAGGGTCTCCCGAAAGTCTCCATCCAAAGGAAAACCTTTGTAAAGTTTTGTAATGAATATTTTGTAAAAGAAGGTACATGTAGCTACAATTTCCCATTTTCCCTATGTATGGTGACTTTTGGGACACCCTGTATTTTAATCCGTGTATTTTAAGATTGACTTAGCTTTCACAGTGACCACACGACACCGTTGATTCCCACTGCTCGACCTACTGTCAAAAGTTCCCGTGACTACTTTACACATACTGTGAGAGAGGAGATGGAGCCATGTTGCCCCCATCTCTTATTTGTGCAGTTGGTATTTTGGACCCAATATAGTTACTTTTAGTCTCTGGAAATCCCATTTTCTTGTTGTTCTACACTTTCTCAACATGGAAGGGGGTGGGATGTTGGGCCTTTTCCTGGTTTTTCTTGGTCCAGGAGAGGAGGAGGCTGGGTTGGGGGTTATTTGAACCCATTCCTGCTCCTGAGGCTCAGATTAGCCTGGCCTCATGCTGGAGAGGACTTAGCTTCTGAATCCCAATTTGGAAAGTCTTTTGGTGTGAACTAAAGAGAAAGTGCTGACAGAGACAAAGCTACTACTCAAACAACCATCTGAGATACTGGGAGACCCCCAGCTTACGTGGCAGGGGCTAGAAGGGCCCTATCTCCCCAGTCCTACTTAGGAACTCAGAATTGAAACTATTGCTACTGCTCCCAGGGCAGGATCTGCTAACCGATTCAGCCTTTCTTTGAGTTTTCATGGCACTTCGAAGACATTTATCATGCTGTTTTGCGGATTGTGAGGTCCAATGGTCAGGAACTGTCTCTTACTCATTTTCAAATCCCCAGCTCCTGGCCCAAGGCGTTACACACCAGAACCAATAGCTATCATTTATTTAGTACTACTATGGGCATTAAATGGAGGCACTTTCCATACATTAATCTTACAACCACCTAACAAAGTTGATGCTGACATTTTCATTTGCAGGTGAGGAAACTGAGGCTAAAGACCACAGAGCTACCAAAGCCTGTGCTCTTTCTTCAAATGAATGAATGAGTGTGGGGGTGGTTACTCTGGGTCAGAGGGGGCCCGAGTGCATCAATGCCTTCAGGAGCCCCCCACAGCTCCTTAGCAGAGGTTTCTAATCAGCTGTGCTAATTGATGGTCATGTGTGTGATATCAGATGAGTGATGAATTAGCACATGAACTTTCCTGTCAGATATTCCTGGAGTGGCTCTGCCAGCCAGCCCGGGGCCAGTGACAGGGAGCCTGTTGCTTTCTTGGGAACAGAGTGGGGGAAGCACGATTATCCCAGTATTGACTGGGGAGGCTGAGGACAGGAACGCCCGCCAAGGTTATGTGGGAAGCAGATTCATGATGAAGCCATTGTCTACAGGATGTGACAAGTCTCCTCAGCATTCTCTCAAGCGCCCTGGCAGCCTGGCTTACTGACCTCTTCCCTGCATTCTCTGAACCTTGCGCTGCGCCTGGCCAAACACCACTCTTTTAGGCCTCTGCTTTTTCCAAGCTACTGCTTCTGCCCTAGTCTTCCTTTCCCCAGCAAATCTTTACTCCTCCTTCAGGGCCCAGGTCAAATGTCATTTCCTGTGTGGAGTTTTCCCTGGCTCCCTTGCTGCCGGCAGAGGGGCAGAATTAAATGCTTCCTCTTTGGGCTCACTCCTGTAATTCTTGTACCTACCTGATTCTAGTATGAATCTCTTTATACAATGATTATGTGTTTTTCTCCCCCTGCCAAACTTAGAGCTCATTCAAGGCAGAGACCATAGTCTCCAGCACAAGGACTGGCCTTTAGAAGACACTCAAATATTTGTTGAATTCAACTGAATGCTGGGTTGAGGTTCCACTGCAGGTAAAAACTGGGCAAGTGTTCTAGAACTCAGCAGCTATTTTATTAATGATGTGCAGATGTAGGTAGGGCATCTTTGAAATCTTCCTAAGGATTTTGTGATCCTTATTTTTCCTTTTCACAATAATCCTTTCCTGCACGGAGAAAAGGGGGACAAAATCCCAATTTGGCTCCAGCCACATTCCTGGGGAGAATGTTGGCATCAGGCTGGAAGGGGAATGGTGGGAGGGGAGATGAGACTGAGGCCCAAGGACCAATCAACTAGACTCTCAGCTGCTTGAGTGCAGGATGTGACTTCCCCTGCTTCCTGCAGGTCTGGCCACTGCATCATGTGGAGGGACTCAGGAGAGGGGACTTGGGAATGGGACAGTGGTACAGAAAACCTAGTGCAGATAGGTTTTCTGCACCAGACCAGGGCTCTGTTCTCACTGCCTTTCAAGGCTCTGTGGAGTGGGGACTGTCGCTGCTCTCTTGGTCCTCCAAATGCCACAACTCGTGACTCCTGATATAAAAATGTGCATTTGTTTACTTTGCAGCTAATTACTCTGCAGCTAATTTGCATTAACTTCTCTGAATGACCGAACATATAGAAATTTCCTGATTTCTATGACCTCACTACCACCCTACAAAAAAAGCCGCAGTGGTCTCTATGCCTCTGTTCTCAGAAACTCCTGACCCAGATGGGTGGAGAAAAAGGGGTTCCCAAGGAGCCTTGCATCAACCAACCAGGCGCCAGCACAGGAGGAAGGAGTCTGGAGTCCCGCACCCTGGAGCTGTTGCTGTGGCTTCTTTTCCTTGTCTCCTTGTCTCTTGGGTGGGTGAGGGAGGAGGTGTGTGGGCTTGTGACATGTGTTAACTTACGAATTTTGTAGTTCAGGTGAGGGCATCATTTGGAGAAAGACAGATGAAGAGTAAGGTAAAGGGGAGAGAGGCTTTGCCATCTAGGTGGGCTTTGCAGAAGGGCAGAAGCCCCTCCCTGAGCCTTATAAGGCAACAAGCTGGGTGAGGCTGCCCGGCTGCAATGGGGATGTGCAGCTGCAGATGCCTCAGTGTTGTCACCTGCTGGACACATGGGGTGACAGCATTCTACTCCCTGCTTGCTTCCTGCCCTCCTGCTGCATCTGGTCTTTTTTCCGTTCACTATTTCAAGTATTTCTCCCCACTATCTGCTTTCCCTCTTCCCCCAGCTGGGACTGTCAAGATGCCATTGCTCTGGCTCAGGGCAGCGAACTCTGAATTTCCTCCTGTGGTGCTGCCTAAAAGGCAGTAGCTTCGCCTCCGGGTGGGGCAGGAGAGGAGCTTGTTCATCTCCATGCTCAGCGTTTCGCCTTCTTCTCCCCAGGCACTCTGGGACCCTGAACTTGGCTGTCATTAGAGACCATTTAATTTATCATCCAAACTGGGATACTTCTGAGAGTGAAGGGTGTGTGCGTGTGTTTGCAGTTAATGATTATGCCGAGACAGCAGGTGTAAACCAGAATTGTCCCAGGTCAGCTAGAACTCGTGGTAAGCATAGTTCTGAGGGTCCCTGGCCTTCTTTTCATCCCAAGGTGAGCTGTGGAAGGCCAAGGTGGCCAGCAGAGGCTGCTGCGACACTAGCTATATGTCTCACTACCTAAAAAGCTCCCTTCCTCATTCGGGGGCTGTGGGAGTAAGAGGGCTGTGGTGGGTGAGGTTGGTTGTTATACAGGGCTGGGGTGCCCTGAGAAATGTACCAGAATGAAGTATTGCCTCATCTGGGCCTGCTTTACAATAGCATAAGAAGGCTATGTGCTTCCTCTCATTTGGGTTGGGGACACAGCCCAAAGCCTTAGGGCCCAGTTTCCCAAAAACTCCCTGTAGGCCAGGTGTTGTGGCTCACACCTGTAATCCTAGAACTCTGGGAGGCCGAGGCAGGAGGATTCCTTGAGCTCAGGAGTTTGAGACCTGCCTGAGCAAGAGTGAGACCTTGTCTCTACCAAAAATAGAAAAATTAGCTGGGCATGGTGGCATGCACCTATAGTCCCAGCTACAACAGAGACTGAGGCAGAAGGATCACTTGATGAAGCCACTGCACTCCAGCCAGGGCCACAGAGCAAGACATTGTTTCAAAACAAACAAACAAACAAACAAACAAACAAAAAACCCAAAACAACAACAACAAAAACAACTCCCTGTAATTCCTGCATTGGACTGTGCCTTTCCTGAATTCTGACACTTCTTGTTCCTACTTCTTCAGGCAAAGACTAGGTATTGGGTTCCTAGTACTAGCAGCATCTGAGGCCAGTGCCTTCCTAGGTGGCTTAGCGCTTGGATGCATTGGTGGGAGGGCTTATGGATCAGCCCGGGGACACCCTGGCCAGAGGGGACCCAAGGAATTTCTGGCACCTTCTCTGCCTGACCTTACTGGTAGGCTTGCAGGTGGGGGATTCAGACCAGCCTTAGAGTTCTGCAAATGAGAAGGGCTCCTGGAAACCTCCCTCCTCCCACCCAGCTCTGACTCTGGCAGTAAACCCCCATTTCCTTCTTCCCCATCCAGGGGATTTTCCCTTCCTTGACCCCTGGGTGCAGAGTTGGGAGGAGTTGGGAGGAAGGGATCCTGTATTAGGATGTGGTCCCTCGCCTACTCTGGCTAGGGAAAAGCTGAGTTAGAGTTTGGTCCTTCCTGAGCCATGATGGCCTGGCCCCTGGTTGCTTGTCCAGCACAAGTCCCTCGCTCCCACGTTCTCTCCCTACTCACCCGGAGGGAGAGGCCAGTACCAGGCTTTGCAGACCGTGTGCTGGTAGTCATACCATGGTAAAGGGAGGGGAGTGTCTTAAGCACGCTGCAGCAGAGCTGCCCCGCCTAAGCAGAGAATTCTGGAACAGCAGTGGGTATCCCGGGTTGCCGTGGGGATTGCCATGGCAACATTCGAGGCAATAGCAGCGGGAGGCTGAGGTGGAGCAGGCCCTCTTCTAGGCTGGAGCAGAATTCCTAGAGTGGTCAGAGGGGGCTTGTGGGTAAGCAAGAGATCCATAAACCCACAGCTGCCCCACACACAGGGCAGTGGGCCCCTGCTTGCTGCCCCTTGTCAGTGGGAGCACACACTCCCTGGTACACGTCTGTGAGCATGCTGCCTGGGCAGAGGGCCTGCTGCAGTGTAGAGGCGGAGGGCGGGGGGAATCACACTCACTGCAGAGATTTGTTTTCTCAGTACATCTGAAGAATGGCAATGGGTTTTAGACTGCTCCGGCCTGCTTCTCTACCTGGGGCACTGAGCCATCAAAGTTAACCTAGACTAGTAACCAGGGATCAATTACTGGCCTGTAATATGCTTTCCAACTTCCTTTTGCAGAAAGCAGCCTATTTGGGGAAAAAATAAAAGAAAGTAATTTTCTGGATCTCTGGTGCCACTGAGACAGTGTGATCCCCTCCCTCCCCTGTTGCCTTTGCCCACTCCTCACTCATTACCGATGATCAGTTAGCCAAGGCTGGGTTAACCCCTCAAGTGCCAGGATTTGGGTGAGGGGTGGTTGCTGTTGCCTTCTCCAAAGTGCCCTCCTCACAGCACAGTTCTCGGTAGTGCAGAGTGGGCCAAGTCCAGCGCTTGCCAGCCTCCTCCCCACCCTCCCTCTGGCTGCCAAATCTGACTTTGATTAGCGTGTGGAGGGGGAAGAAAGCAGGAAAATAGAATATTAAAATCTTAATTCAATTTAAAACACTGTCATTCACAGGCATGCCAAACAGTGAGATGACTAATTATTATGCAAATGAGGCAGATAGAAAAGTGATTAATAATTGCACAAATTAAAAATTATTGTAAACATCCTGTGACGAGCGATAAGTCCGATGGAGAGGCGAGAGCGGTGGGCCGGGGAGGCCATGGTGGAGCCGGCTCCTGCATCCTTATTTCCTCATTAGGGGGATTTAATTAGCGCCTGATGATGGGGCTCGGTGCTGCCAGGGGTGGAGGAGTGGGTGGCCAGGGCCCCGCGGTCTGCGCTGGATCCTCATTCCCTCTCCAGTTCCTCCTCACTGCTCCATGGCAGGGCTGGAGCTGGCTGAGCAGGAGGAGGGGTGGGTTGGGGTGGGGTGGGGTGGGCGGAAGGCTGCCCACCAGGAAGGGGCGGAAGCCGTGCAAAGCTTCGATGCTGCTTTCCACTGACCTTTTACCAGTTGCCACCTCTGTCACTTAAGCCTTCGGGTCTGGGCTAGGGGAGATGGTGGGGAGCTCCCTGGGTGGAGGACTGGTGGGCACATCCGAGTTCAGCCAGGCAGATTCCTCAGGGTCTAGTGGAACTGACATACGGAGCACAGTGCTGCAAGTCCACTGTGAGGATGGACGGGTACCTGATGTTGCCCAGGGCCTCACGGTTACCCTGCATCCAAATTTCCCTAACTCTATGGGGCACAAAGGAACCAAGTCAGTGTCCTGAGTCAAGTGACTTTCCCTTCCCCGGTGTTCAACCTGCATCCAAGCGCCCGCAGCACGGCATGCATGGGAGTGGCTTTGGCTTGGCTTGACTTGGTTGCTGCAAGGCTGGGGCCAGAGGAGCCCGAGCTCCTCCAGCCCAGCAGCAGCATCAGTGCTCTCCAGGGCATGCTGCCATCCTGGGCTCCACCTGCTGAAGAAGGGCAGCAGCTGACATCTTTTTCTTGACAAAACACACTGGCCAGCACAGCTGCCCCCTCAGGCCCTGGAGCCCTGAGCTCTGCGCAGGTGTGGATGGGGCTGGGGCTGGGCCTAGTCTTAGGCTGAGGTGGCTGATGATGGAAGATCTATCTCCCTGCTCTCCCCCAGCCACAGGGAGATGGTCTTTCATGTCCAGAGAAGACCACAGAACAAGGTGGAAGGTCAGGAGCCTGAGGGTGAGCTCTTGCCACTCAGAGGAGCAAGCAGTGGATGCTGGCAATCATGGCAGGCGGGAAGGCTTCTGGAAAGGGCTAAGGTGGGGAGCTGGCCTTTGAAAGTTGGAGAGGACTTTTCAAAAGAGGGTTGGAGGTGGTAAATAGGGATAACAGGGTTATCCAAGCCTCTATCTTCTCCCCAAGGAGCCCAGATTGTTCTAATGGGGCTAAGAAGCTGAGGTTTTCACAGGCCAAAGGCTGGGTGTCCCCAAATTTCTTCTCCTGGGACTGTGATGGATAATTAAATTTTTTTCCCCTTGTGTGGGTTTGGGGATAGGAAAGGGTCACTTCTGTTTACAGACTCACACGGTTCTCCCAAGCTTGATAACCTGCACACAGCCTTGCCACCGTGGCCACTAGTCCCCCTACCACCCACAACCCCAGTCCTTCCAGTGTCTGGTCTTTACTGCAGCCACAGGGTTTTTCTAGTCCCATCCTGATTCCTGGAGGAGGAAAGTTCTTTCCTACTGGGGACCTCAGCTCCAGACTTCTGATTAAAACCTCCTAGATTCTGAAGGCTCTTCCTTCCCTGTGAGCTGCGAACCACAGGTGCCAGCCTTCAGCAGTCTTCATTCCCCGTCTCCTCTCTCTGTACCATGGCTCCTGCCCTGTGCTGCCCTAAACCCACACTGGCTTCTTACCCTGTTGTTTTTCTTTCGTCTTGGTCCTTCCAAGGCTCTTCTGAGGTAGCAAAGGGCGATGGGATGTGGTACTGATTCTGTGTGACCATGGACAAGGTGCTTCACCTCTCTGAGTCCATTTCCTCATTGTTACGATGGGGAAAATACAACCTCATGGGATTTTTTACTTACCCTTTCCCATCTCACCCATTCATTCAATCAAGACACCACTTCTGTGTACCCAGTGCTGGGGATGCAGAGCTGCAGATGGTCTCGAGGAGCTTGAGCCTCTTTGGGAAACAGTCAAAGGAACAGCATGTGCAGAGAGAGGCCCAGCGGAGGGAGGATAGAAGTTAGGAGATTGGCAGGGAGTCTGGGCGGAGCGGAGGACAGATTGTGTTGGGTGGGGAGTGATAGGGCTGAGAGGCCTTTCGTTGCATGGAATTTCAGTACTACTGTGGGAGGCAAGAAAGGACTTTATGCAGGGGGCAGGCATGACTAAAATTGTGTTTTCGAAAGACCATTTCAGCAGCAGTGTGGAGACGAGCACGGCTGGAGGCAGGGTCTCGCCCGCAGGCAGTGCCACCATCTGCGTGAGAGATGCTGAACTGTGGCCGTGGTGTGTGGCTCAGGAGTCACAGAAAGGGGAGAGAAGCTGGCACCTGGGGGACTGTGGGGGTGAGAGAGAGGGGTCCAGGATGACACCTGGGCTTCTGGCGTGGAGGGCTGCTATTCCCTGAGAAGAGGCATCCGGGGAAGGAGAGATGATGATGTTGCTTTGGGAATCTTGGGAGTGACTAAACTGGTTGGTCACCTGGGACAGAGTAGGAGTTAAATAAGTGCTAGCTGATATTGAATATGCCCGAGTTTGGTGCTTTGTCTGTCCTGCCTTTTTTATTTCTTTCTCTGACCATGTCTAGGTCTTGAAAAGGGGGCTTGGTCCTTCCCTGGAACTTGATCCTGACCTTCTAGCTTTCAAATGTTTGCTTAGTGGGCATCTGTGCTGCCTGCCTGCTTGTAGCAGGACTTAACAAGATTTCTGCCACTCAGTTGTGCCTGCATTTCCACAGCCTCCCCTGCAGGTTCCTGTTAGATTGGAAGAACCCACATATGACTCTATAGCGTTGGTCTTGGGGGGATGTTACCTCTATTCTGGGCCACAGGGAAGAAGGCCATTATCCGATTAGGCCTAACAGGCAGGTACTGCTATAAAATTCTTTCTAGATATCTGGTGCGCAAGCTCCAAGACTACACAGAGGAGGGCTTTGCTGTTGAGCTAAGTACCCTGCCAGCCCTACTGAGTCTCACTGCTTCAGCCCTGCGAGGCCCTTCCTGACAACAGTCCTGCCTCTTCTGTGCCCTGCATGCCTACATTTCATTTGTGCGATAAACCACAAGGTAGGTAGTATCCACACTTTTTTAGGTGCAGAAACTGTTACCCAGAGAGTAGAGTGATTTTTCCCAGAGTCAGTAAGTAGCAGGGAGAGCTCTGAAGGCAGCTCAGACGGGTCTGACTACACCCCTGCCTGTCCAGAGCCCGCAGAGAGCCAGAGAGAGGGCAAATCCCAGGGCCAGAGGTGTACAGAGTGGGGAGGAGGAGGCAGTGGGCTCTGGTCTTCTTCTTTCCCTCCCTACTTGGTTTTCTCCTTTGAATCACAGGAGTCTTAGTTCCCAGGAAAGAAAGGAAAGTGGTTAGGACTGGTTGAGCTGTCCTGGTTCCTTTGGAGTGAAGCTCTGGTTTCTGGGGGCTATGGGGGTCAGAGCCATTTTCTCTAGCTTTGCCCACCCACTCAGGGTCCATATTCTACATTTAGTTGCTCACCAGACCCCCAGACCATCCCAGATGAACCCAGTTCCAGGGTCGGCAGAAGGTTTTGGGTGCCCTCCTGGGGCCTGCCCTCAGCCCTGGTCACAGCCTCAAACTCCAGGTCTGGATTGTACATCAGCCACCCCCCAAGCCCCCTCCCCTAACGAGCAGTAGGTGTCCCCCATGCTGCCCACGTCAGGGCCCATCTGCTGGGCTTCCACTGGCTGCCTTCCCTGGCATGGGAGACCTTGTGAGTGCAAGGTGACTTTGAACAGTGCCAATCAGCCCGTGGGGGGATGGAAGCAGCCCTGCAGGCAGGGAAAGAGGAGAACTAGCCTGAGTCTTTCCTTCCCCCAGGTGGGTCCCTTTGCCCTTGGGAGTGTGGATGGAAGGGCAGAGAGGTTGAGGGCAGGGAGTCAGCAAGGAGGATGAGGTCCAAAGCCCTGGTTGAGGGCACTGGTTGGAGAAGTATGGCCAAGTGGGTTGGCCTCCCCCTACCAAGGGCTCTGCCCCCTGCTCCAGCCTGGGCACAGGGAGGAGAGAGGAAGGGCTCCTGTCCTGTGGTAGGCAGCAGCCACCCCATGTGGACTTGGGTGGGGGGAGTCTTAATACACCTTGGCTCCCGACAAACTCCACCCACCCACTGGCAGGCATTGCTGGAAGGCATATGAATGGAGGGTTCATGGGGGGAGACCTCCTGGGGGGTCTTAGCTACAGGATGGCCTCTGGCCAACTCTCTGCAGCCCCCTTTGATAAGAACCGTGGGCATATGGCATCCTTGTCTCAGGACCTCCTTAGCAAGCGCTGGAGTTGGCTTGGCCAGCCTAAAGGGAGGAGCCTCTCTTGCACCATCCTCTCTATGCCTTACCCCTTAGTCCTGGCAGGGTGGGTGGCGGTGGGAAGAGGGGAAGGGAGATGATCCCTGACTGTCATGGTATCTCCGGTGGCAGTGAATTTGGGACTAAAAATTAATGCTGACAGATGCCATCCATGTTTAATTGTAGAATAACAGGACAATTTCAGATAAAAATCATGAAAAATAATGACTTGAAGTTTCAGATTGGTGCCTCCTCCCTGCACACCTCCAACATGAAATAAATCTCTCTGCACCTGGACGCCTTCTTCTGAGCATTTCTCCGCAACCCTGAAGCATCTGTGGGGCAGGTAGCTTGCTCTGCTTGGGTCTGGTTCCCCCTACCAAATAGCCCTGTGGAAATGGGTGGAAGCCTGTGGAGAGATACTGAGAGAGAAGGAAAGACAGTGGTCTGTGCAGGGCCTGTGTGGGGGAGGGGGTTCCCTGTTCATTCCCCCACCCCCCAGGGCTGGTGAAGAAAGTGGGAGGCTGGGAATGTTTATGAGCCTCTTGTCTCTCTTTTTCTTTTCAATTACATTGATACCTCAGGTAATTAACTGCTAATAACCTTGTTAATTTAAAATGGATCCCTTCCCTTCTGGTCAGCAGGTTTGGAGGAGCAGGGCAGGGTGGGTGTGGGCAGCAGAGAGGATGCTGGGTAAGAGGCTCTGTGTAGCCGGGCAGGGCTGCGGCTGTTTGGAGCCACCTGATTGTGCGGAGCGCTATAACGGGCCCTTCAGCCCCTCCACACTTCCGGACAACACCTGGCTGGGTCCCCTGGGCCCACTGTCTCAGGAAGAGAACAGCCTGGCTCTCCCAGCACCCTAGGCCTTGGCCGTGGTCTGGCGCTCAGCCTAAGGCTTCTCCCTGCTAGGAACACCACTTGTATTTGAGCTCATAATCCCGGAAACCCAGCCTGCTGAGGGCCACTTCTCCACCCCCACCCCTTCCCAATCTCGGGGATTTAAGATATAGTTAGGAGGAGAATAAACATCTTGTTCAGGATGGTTTAGACATTTGCCAAGTGGCAGGACTCTGCATGAGGTGGGTATCTGTGATCTTTTTCAGTTGGAAAGATTTGCTCATTTGGCACCGGTTTGAAGTTGAGCCCAGGTGTTAGTGATACAAAGATGCAGAAGGATGTAGTTCCTGCCTTCAGGGAGCTCATTGTTTCCTGGCCAGTGTCTGTCAAGCAAATAAATAATGACAATACAAATATGGAGCACAGGGAAGAAAATACCTCACCTTGTAGGGTAAAGACAGGCGGGAAGGGCAGAAGGCAGGGCAGGCTTTCCAAGGAGGGGCTGTTTAAATGGGCATCAATGGCTCAGGAGGGCAGGACCGCCTTCCCAGCAGAAGGAACAGCAGGAAGCGTGAGAGGCCGTGGCTGCTGGGGGCTAGCAAGTGCTTTGATGTAGATGGAAGACAGGGTGAGTGTAGGATGAGAAGGCAGCTGGAAAGAGAAGCAGAGCTGGGTTGTGAAGAGTTGGTGGCATTTCTTCTGAGAGGTGATCTACCTTGCCCATGGTGGGATTGTAGACAGAGCATATCCTGGGGGCCATATCCTATCCCTGGTTCCCAGGGAGGCTTCAACCTTGTGGCGTAAGCTCCTGGAGAGTTTGACAAGGAGCTCTCCATTCCCCTGCCTTCCTCTTTCCATTTTAAAGAGTAGTTCTTGTTGGGGGGGAGGTGGGCAGGGAAGCTGGAGATTTAGGGATAAATAGGTCTCCAGGTTTGGTTTTTCCAAGTGGTTTCTTTCTGTCCCACAATACTTTGAGACCATTTTGGAGCCTGAGCATCTGAGTCCTAGGGTATTTAGGGCATCTCTCCCCTCCCTGGGGAAGCCACTGTTCAGAAGCCAGAGATCTCTGTTCCCAGTGAGCGCTCACTCTGCTGCTCTGGGATGGGATGTCCCTGAGCTCAGCCTGGCAGTGACCACCTTCCTTTTCCAAACCTCAGCTTCTGGCTGGCGGAGGCCTGGATGGAGGTAACCAGTGCCAGGAGGGAGAAGAGGACCTCCAGAAAGCCCAAGTATAACATTTGGGGGCTGAAGCCATCCCAGATTTGGGGGCTGAAGTCTTCTTTCCTGAGAGATCATTGCCACCCCCACTGGGCAGAATCATTAGCTTCTACGTTGGGCCTGAGCAGTTGGAGCCTCCATTCTCTTGTCCCCTTCCTGCTGTTTTAGTTTTTTTTTTTTCCAAGACAAACAGCCGCAAGGCTCCATCTCTTAATGAAACTGTTTGATGTTAATTAATTATGCAGCTGCCTCATTTGCATGCACAGGCTGTGGCTTCCCGGCTTCTTGCCCACCCTCCTCTGCCAAGAGCCCTGTATGTGCCTCAGGCAAAACAGAGACTTGATAACGCCAGTAACTGTCCACTTGCAGGCAACCCTCCCAGGCATCTGCCACATCTGGAGCAGGACATACAGGCTGGCCACGATATTGGGGGCATGTTTTGTGAACCCTTGAACCAACCTAAGAAGCCAGGGCACTTGAATTTTATCTAGTTCCTCTCCTTTGCTTACCAACTGTTTGACCTTATATAGGCATTGGCCTCTCCCTGGCTTCAGCTGCCTTTTCTTTAAAGTGGGAATACCACTAATATTATCCCAGTGGACCGTGTCTTGTCTGTCTTTGTGTCTCCGGTGTTATATGGAAGGAGCTAAAGTGGTTTTTTGCATGATTGGCTGAAACAAATGGTCTCTTTGGATCCTTTAAGATGTTAACTCTAGGATCCGATGGAATCCCCACTTTCCCCATGGCCCCCAGTTCCACCTGCTGTAACCACAGGCCCTCTCACCTCTGACTGGTCTCACAGCATCAAGGCAGCATCCACTGTGTATAGAACCCAGCTCTCATCAAGGAAAGCCATTAGGGCCTCGCAGGCCACACCCCAGAAGACTGCTTTGGAGGAGACATGGCAGGAAGGACGGTGGCTGCTCGTGGCTCACGTACAAAGACCCTGGTAGAGCGAGTGATGAGGCCATGCCATGTGCTGAGGTCAGGGTCGGGGGAAGGGGCCTAAAGTCTGTGGTGTTGAGGTAGTTTAAGTGGCAAAGCCTTGTGCCCTTGAAATCCAGGTAGGCAGGAGGAATCCTGTCAAGTGGGCTTCTGAAAGGGCACCATTCGCACTAAGTTACAATGGATTGAACCTGAGCTGCCTGTCGTGGGCAGAGTGGAAGGTGGGATGAGGTCTTCCGGCAGGGAATCGCAAGCTTTCTTGGGAAAGACCCCTCTAGCTAGAAACCCTTTTCCTATAAAATGTACCTCTGCTCCTGTAAACCCCACATGGCTCCTGGGCCGGGAGGTAAAGGACTCTCGCTTAGTCTGGGCAAAGGAATCTGGGAGTTTTTGAAAAACCAGAGGGGAAGAGGGGACAACAGGTACAGAGGGAGCTAGATGGCCTGCCCAGGGTCTACGTGGGAAATCTGAGGGTGGCCTCCTGGGCAGACAGAACTCACTCACTGTGGGAGAGGTTTTGTCTGGACGCTGAGGACTGACCCAGGACCCTGAGGGCCAGCTGGCTGCTGCCTCAGAACAGGGGAGCCAAGGAGTAAGGGCCCTGACTCAGCACTGGGCGCAGAGATAGAAACAGAACCAGGCAGGGAGGAAGAAACCCCCGGCCCTTAGGATGGCAGGTGAGGCCTGGAGGGGGGCATTGAGGCTGCAGGGAGGCCTCCAGATGAGCACGAAAGGACTGGGCCCATGTCTGTGTGACGCAGAGGCTTCAGGGTTCCAGAGGAGTGAGGAGGGCAGACAGGCAGCACTGAGAACTGAGATAAACTGGGGCTTCACCCATTGTCTCATTGAATTTAACCTTCAGAGAAACGTGTGTGATAGGAATCGTTATTCCATGTTATTGATAAAGACACTGAGATTGGAGAGGCTGGGAGCCAGGCTCGTGGAGATGGAGGGAGAGGAGAGGCAGGTGCTTGTGGACGGAAAGGAGCTGGGTTTTAACTGTGCGATTCCAAGTGCTGTGCCGTTCGCCCTACGCCATCAGTAACCAGCTCTTCTGTGGGGGCTCCTGCTCTAGATGCCACTGTCCACCTTCCTGCCACCAGTCAGCAGTTGGGTTTTCCCAGAATGGTGACCAGAGACGGCCTCCGTGTATCTAGTCCATGGTGATGGGCTCTGGGAATCCTGCTCTTTTTGTTGGAGCTGAGTTGGCAGTAGCTTGGCTTCTGACCAACTGACAGAGGAAGGATTGGGATCAGAGCTTCAGAAGGATGAACCTTTCTTGGCTGAGCATGTTCGAAAAATAAAGAAGAAAGACAGTTTTGGGCGTTGGGAAGCATGCCAGACTGGGAGGCTGATGAACTGGGACTTGGTGCCTATCTTCCACTAGCTGACTAATTGGTCTTGCTTGAGTAAGTCACTTTTTCCCTCTAGGCCTCAGTTACTGAATCTGTGAAATGGGATAATTAATCACTCATCCATCTGCCTGCCTGTCCATCTATTATTCCATCCATCCATCTACCCACCCAGCAAACATGTATCAAATGCCAACGATATGCTGGGCACTGTATGTAGCACTGAGGATATGCAGTACTGACAAGGCTGACATGGTCCCTTCCCCCGTGGATCTTAGAGTTGACCAAGCAAGAAAGACATCAAATAATAATAACAATAATGAATATAATTTACTAATAATACATGTCTTCCATGGTTGTTTGGGGACTAAACTAATGAGACACTGTGGGAAAGGGCTCTTACAAGCACTTTCTTGCTAGGATTTCTAGTTACCACAGAGGCTCAGCCCAAGCAGGAGCTAGAGAGGCCTTCAGCTTGTTGAGCCTAGGACAATATTTAGTCCAAATGAACCTCCATTCCCTCCTTATTATCCACTCAGCCACCTCCGGGTGCTGCTACTCCTTCCCTTTTGCCCCCTGCCTCCAGCCACCCGCTGTGCCTTCCCTGCAGTAGGGAAAGGAAGCCTCAGTGATCAGCTTTGTCCCAGCCCTGGCAAGGGGTGGGCGTGGGGGAACTGAGCTGACTGCCGCTAATTAGCAGCACTGAACCTTGGCCAAGCTGGAGAAAGAGATAAAGGGAGGCGGCAGGAGGAGGGCAGGACATGCATGGTCCTGCTGAGAGTGTCATTGACCCAAGATCCTCCAGGGACAGGTCCTGAGGTAACCCCTCTCCCATGCTACCCCTTGGCCATGCCCAGCTAACGCCACCCATGAATGCACAGTGGAAAGGGTAGAGCTTTGGTAGCAGAAGGGAGGCAGATGGCCCAGAAAGGAGGACTCTTACAACTGTGGCCTTCTCCAGATTCTAGAGAAGTATTCTTGACTCCAGACCCCTTCTTGGGCCATCCCCCCCTGTAGGGAGTGCCCGTTCTTCATCACCACATCTCATTTGTCCTTCCAGACCAGGACAGACACCTCCCTCACCAAATCTTCCCTGCACCTTAGCTGGAAGCAACACCTTCTTCTTCTAAATGCCCACAGCACTTGGATCGTGCCTCACTTATGACACGCATCCTGTTCTCCTTTGTGCCATACATGTTGGGTATCTGTCTTTTCTCCCCACCATTCTTAGGGAGACCTCCACCTAAGTCTTTTCTTCAGACTCAGTACCTCACACAGTGCCTGATACTTAGTAAGTGCTCAAGAAGATTTATCAAAATATGCAAGGATGTCTCTGGGCTTCTTGGGTGCTCATGGACCATTTCTGAAGGTACGTGGAGGTATATTCCCATTTACAGACGAAGAAATTGAGGATCAGAAAGGTCCAATAGTTTCGCCAAAGCCAAACAGCCAGTAAGGAGTAGAGACAGATTTCAAGGTCAGGTGTATTTTGCTCCAAATCCTTCACACTTTCTACCAGATGGGGCAGTTTATTATTTTAGGGGACTTCTATACAGAACAAGTTCAAACAACTAAATAATAATAAAAGATAGAAATAATAAAACCAGATAACCAGCACCCCTTAACAGAAGGCTGTCCTGGCCGTACTTCTGATTGATTGATTGGACGTGGCATGGCATGGCATGGGCATACTGACACTGCAGAGTTGAGGGGCCGGTATTCTGGAAATTTTGCCCCAGAGCCCAGTGTTCTGGAAGTGTGTTTAAGCTGTCTTGACTGGATTTCCACAGGTCTTTAGGCCCCTGGAAAGTTTCCTCTGTAGAGAAATTGCTGACCTTCCTCTCATAGCACTATGAGAAACTTTCGGATGTCTTCCAGATGACATCCTCAGTTTTCAGTGCAGAATAATCTGGAGTGGGTTGGAGGAGTCACTGACATGTTCTGCTGTCATATACAGGTCCTCTGATATTCGGCTCCTCCAGTGAGTTTGCTAAGAGCTTACCATCAGCACCTCGTTGCTCTGGGTAGTGCAGTGTAACTTCCTTCTCTGTGAATCCTGGGAGATTTACATGGGCAAAGTGGTCTTTGACATTTTCTGGTGGCTCAATGTTTGACTCACTGGTTCCCAAGACTTTTGGAAAAAAAACTTGCGGGGGGTGTGTGTGGAGGACTGACACCTTATTATTTGTTTTAATCTCATCAGGTATAGTGGATGTCTGTGGTCCTTGCCTGGCCAGCATTCCCTACCCCTCTTTATAGGTTACCACATCCCTACTCCCTCTAGGGCACTGACTGTACTGTGGTTCTAGTGGGCCAGAAGCACAGAACTGTCACCTGGGCCTCAGGAGTAATCCTCTGGCCAACAAGGTGTCCGTGGCCATGGTGATTGGCCTTAGAATGTATGGATGGCCCAAGGTGGCACATTCAGAGCCCTGAGCTGGACTTCATCTGTGGGTGCTGAGGGAGAACAAAGATCTCTCTCCTCTGAGATCTTAAACAGGGATAATGTAAGCCCAATGCAGCCTTTGGCCGTGCCAACCCAGGGGCCATTCCTCTCGTGCCCCTACCCCAGGGAGGGAGGAAGCGCAAATTTAGTAGGAGACAACAGGGACGATGCGAAGAGAGATGGAGAAAGGGAGAGAGCCCTTTCCTGACAACACCATCTGACTTTCTGGTTTTACCCCTGTTCTCCCCAGTTACACGAGCCAATACATCCTAATTTTACAATAGCAGTTTAAATCCATCCCTTGTAACTAACTGAAAGAGTCCTGAGTAATAGCCAAGTACGGCCATACATATTTCACACACACACACACACACACGTATGTAAAACCACAAACAAAATAGGAAGGACAATTTTAAAATTAAGAACATCTTTAAAATTGAGTACATTTAGCTTTATGAAAAACTATGTTATCCTTCTTTTTGCTAATGGAAACTTCATCAAAGGTCAGCGCCTGAGTGCACACTTGTGTCTGGGAACCATACATTTAGCTAACTCTTTCTAGAGAACAGGTTCTGAGGGGGGAAGGGCTCAAGAGGAAACTGGGATGACTCGGACCACAGAGGCGAACTTGGCTTTATGCTTCATTTCAGGAGGGCTGTCTCGGCCCTAGTGGCTGCACTGGAAGGGTGTGTGCGAAACCTAGGATCCCCCACCCCAGGACCAGCGCCCCTCCCACCCCCCACTTTTGTCTCCCTCTGTCCGATGTCCTAATTCCTGGGGTGCTCTGGAGTGCACCCCCTGGACAACGGGCGTGTGGCCGTGGGAGCAGGGAACCGGCAGCAGGTTCATTCAGCTCAGCCTGGTGGGAGCCATGGGGGCTTTATCTTGCCATTAATGGTTTTCTAAATTGGTGGCAGTGGAGCAAAAAACCCAATTTGCGCCTGGAGCACGCATGATTACTATTGTAATAACCTCGGCTAATAAGAATATGATGTGGGGCTAGGCTGGGAGAGAAAACACATTTCTCATTAGCTTTTGATTAATTACATAATTTCTTAGTTGTGGTAGCCAGGGGGGTGGGCTGTTGCCATCTCCTCACCTCACCTTAACCCCGGTGGGCTGGGAGTACTCTAGGGGTTGTGGCATTCACACTGTGGCCATCGAGGGAGAAATCCCCGCCTCTGCTCCCACTTCCCTTCTCTGTCCCCTCCTCGTATCCCTCCCCTGTCTTCGTTCACCCTCCCCTCTCCAGCCTCCCTTTCCCTGCCCTCTAAATCTCTTCTTTTCTCTTTTTTTCCTTCCCTCTTTAGCCTTGCCTAGTCCTCCAGGGTGTCCGACTGGCACTTTGGGTAAGAGCCCACGCTGTCCCCTTGCACTGCCATGTAGGTTGGTCGTGGCTAGTTTGCAGGCCCTGGCTGCCCTGCCTGCTCCTTGCATCCAAGTTTGCTTCTGGTGGGGTTCAGAGGCCCTGCTCTGGGCATTCTTAGGGGCTGCTACATGGTTTGGAATTGTTCTTGCCCCCTTCCCACCTCACCACACTCAGAGGGGCCTCCTGGCACCAGGCCTCTGCCTTCCCTCCTGACCCTAGAGCCGGCAGCCAGCTCTGGGACGGATGGGATCCCTCAGATTCTCACGTCTGGGACCCAGTGCTCAATAGGATGCTGGCTGGAAACATTTTCATTTTATTTGTAACTCAACAGCTTTCTGTTGACCCCTGCTCTGTATCAGAACTGTGGCATATGAGAGGTGAAAGCTGTGGATCTTGCCGTTAGGTTGGGAAGGATCTCCGGGACAGACAGACTCTAACACCAGGCTGTGTGCACTGAGAGCTAAGTGGACGAGCAGAGAGACCAGGGGAGTGAGGCCTGTGCAGACTGGAGGGAGGCTTCCTGGAGGAGGGGAGGCTGAGAGGAGGCGGGAGGAGAGGGAATTCTAGATAAGGGCGTAGTGGGAGCACAGAGCTGGAGGTGGGACGTTGGAAGCAATCCTGGAGTTGTGAAGGTGCCCAGTGTATTTTAAGTGGAGGTTTTTGCAAGAGGTGAGCTAAGAAGGAAATTGCAGGCCGACCCTCTTGATTGTCAGACTGAGGATTGGGGACATACGTGATATGCAGTCGGGAATCCTGGAAGGTACTGGGATGTGAGGTTGATCTTATAGTAGCCAGTTTGCTAAATGGATAATGGTGGGATGTAAAAGTGCTATGGTCTGAATGTGGGTGTCCTCAAAATTCATATGCTGGAACTTAACCCCCATGGCGATGGTATTAGGAGGTGGGGCCGGTGGGAGGTGATTAGGTCTTCAGGGCTCTGCCATCGTCAGTGGGATTAGTGCCCTTATGAAAGGGCTTGAGGGAGCCTGTTTGCCCTTCATCCTTTCTGCTATAAGAGGACACAGAGAAGGTGCCATCTATGAGGAACAGGCCTTCTCCAGACACTGAATCTGCTGGTGCCTTGATCTTAGACTTCCTGGCCTCCAGGATTGTGAGAAATAAATTTCTGTTGCTTATGTTAATCCTGTCAAAGGTATTTTTGTTACAGCAGCAGGAACAAACTAAGACAAAATTAGTTTTCTATTGTTGTACAACAAATTACCACAGAACTGGCAGATTAAAACAACACAAATTTATTACCTCAGAGTTCTGCAGGTCAGACCCAGGATGGCTTGACTGGTTTCTCTGCTCTGGGTTACACGAGACTGAAATGAAGTTGTCAGCTGGCTGGGCTCTTATGGGGAGGCTCTGGGAAGAGTCTGCTTCCAAATTCATTCAGGTTCCTTGTGATTGTAGGACTGAGGTCCCATTTTCTTGCTGGCTGTAAGCTGGGACCACCCATATCCTCTAGAGACCTCATCCATTTCTTGCACCTGGGCTCCTGCATCTCAGAGCCAACATCAGTGCCTCAAACCCTTCTCATGCTTGTAAGCTCTGACTTTTCCTTCTGCCACATTTCTCGTTACTTTCTCTTTTGCTGCATCTCTCTGACTGCAGCTGGAGAATGTTCTCTGCTTTTAAGGGCTCCTATGATTAGATTGGGCTCACCTGGATAATTCAAGATAATCTCTATTTGAGGGTCTGTAACCTTAATTACATTTGCAAAGTCCCCTTTGCCATGTAATGTGTTCTAACATATTCACAGGTTCCAGGGTTCAGGCATGGGTATCTTCGGAGAGAGGCAGTACTCTGCTTACCACACGGGGCAGGGCAGATTAGGTGGCTCCCGCAATAGTCCTGGTAAATGGAAATAAGGGCTAGAAGCTGGGGTGTAAGAGAATGGAAAGACCAGGCAGGTGCTGAGTCATTTCAGAGAAAACTAGAGGATGCCTGACGGTTGGTTGTATGTGTGTGTTGGGGGTGTGCGGGAGTAAGGAGAAAGGTGAGGTTAACTTAGGGTCCAGGACTGGGGAACAAGGGAAAAGGCTCACTGGTGGCTCCAGGAGGAGAAGCTGGTTAGTGAGGGTAGATGACGCGTTTGTTTCAGGATGACTTAGGGAAGAGAGCAGAGTTCTTGCCGCTGTCTTAGGAGCTGTCTTAGGAGCAGCTGAGGACACTTACCAGAAATGTCAGACCCAGTACAAGTCTGTGAGCTATTCACATGGAAGCAATGGTTGAAGGCTTGGTGAGAGAGCCTTGAGGGATGACCAAAGAAAAGGGAGAAGGAGGAAGGAAAGAGAGAGAGAGAGAACGCCTGCAGGGATAGGAAGGAAAGGAGCCAGGCAAGGTCCCATCTGTGAGGCCAGGCAGGGCTGATGGGCAGGGTTGGGAAGGGCAGAGGCCTGGCAAGAGGGTGGGACAAAGGCCATGCGTTGGTAATGAGATGGTTGGTGGTGATGGGGATGTGAATTTCTGGGCACTGGGAGCTGAGGAAAGACCGGGTGGTGTGGAAGGAGGGAAGGAGTGAGAACACATAGCAGGCTCAGCAGGGCCCCCAGGGACTGTGCATTGGCCTGTGGGATAGATGGGGGCAGGCACAGGGCCTTGGAAAGCAGGACAGAGAAAGAGACTGGCACAGCTGGAAAGAGGGGGCGCATAATTTCAGAGGCCAGGCCCCCACAGTGGCACAGGCTGATGAGGTTAAGAATAGAACCAGAAGCTTCCAGGGGAAAGAGACCAAGGGTGGATTCATAAACATGGGTGGGTAGGGCTGAGCTCACAAAGGGCCCACCCACCTGGCTGGGAGGTGGAGGTTTGCATACTGACCCCATGCTGCCTCCTGGGAGTCCAGATCCAGGGCCTGGGCACTTGGGTGGGACTGGCTGGGTCTGGACCCCTGGGCCTCTTAGAACAGGAAGACTTTGGAGGTGGCGGGATGGCCTCTGGGGAAGGGACAGAGGCCAGAGCCAGGCAGGGCAGCAGATGGAGCCATGGTGGGATTATTCCTATCCTGGGACTGTCTTCTCTACCTCGATTATCTTGTGGGGCTGGGTCTCTGCAGCACAAAGCTTTCTGGGGTAAGAGGTGTTAATTTTTTCAAGGGGGATTGGGAAAAGGGTGTCCAGCCTGCCAAAAGGCCCTATGGGAACAGGAGAGCACCTGCTCTAGGGCTCTTGGCTTCATCAGCACATGGCACGTGGTCACACCCCCCTCTCCATATGCCCAAGCCCCCCACCCCCTGCATCTCAGCTTCCCTGCCACTTGTGACATTTCGCAGACCATTGTTTGAGGCCTAATTGCCTGCCAGAGCACACTGCTGGGAATCCCCACAGCCACTTCTCCTCTGGCGGCAGCTCAGAGCCGCTGCCACTGGTTGCGGGCACCCGTAGGCAGGCCCATAAGAAATCAGGCTGCCCAGCCAGTCTTTGCGGGTGCTTGGTGGGGAGCCTGGAGTGTGCGGGTTTGTGTGCTTCTGCACCCGCACTTGTGGGGCTAGGCGGTGTCCACAGCTCAGACCAAGCCTCGGACCCTGGCGGGGGGGCGGGGGGGGGGCTTCAGGCTTAGGGGATCACGGGGGTGGGCTGAGGGTGCGCAGAGGGACCGGAGCAATGATGGAGGCAGGGTGAGGCCGGCCCCACTGCTCAGCAGAAGGGCCAAGGGAGGACCCCGGGGATGGAGGGGAAGGCCAGGGCTCTGCACCTCCTCTCCCCTCCTCCGCCCCGTCCCCGAGCCTGGACCTCCAGTTCCCTCTGCACTCTCCCACCCTTCGAGGGAAGAGGAAATCTCGCCAGAGATCCGTGTAAAAATAGATGTATTTCTGGATAAGCAGCGAGCCTGAAAAACGGCTGAGCCGGAGTCTGCTCCGCTGACAGAAGATCTATGTACCAAATTCCTCTTCAAAATCTATTTCTCCGGAGATTTATTCTTGCAGGGCCTGGCAAAGGGGGGGAAGTTCGAGGCACCAGGCGACCCGGGAGGTCGCTGCTCCTGCTCGCAGCAGCCCAGCTGCCCCCACCCTTTCCCTGGTGACTTTCTCCCAGCGAGAGTGGTGGTCAAATTAGGTATCAGCTGATGGGCACTGGCCCAAGCAGAAAAGTCAGGGCTGAAATGCAAGAGGGATTTGAATGGCAAAAAGGTCATTCTCATGCATTAGCCTGGCTGGATGGGAAGCCGGAGTGATGCAGCATGACACCCATCCTGGCTGAGAGAATAAGTGATGGCTATATTTATGTTTCCATCTAAATGCATGGATCAAAGCAGACACTTTAATCTATTCAACAACAGCCCGAGGATTAAAAAGTTGCAGGCAAATCACACTCTTAAATTGGTAATATATTTTTGCTTGTCATTTGACAGATCATTTTAGAGAGTGACTCCAGGCCAGGTTGGGGGACCTGGAGATTAGAACCTGGCCCCCCAAACTAGAAGGGGCCCAGCCCCATAGGGTGTGGCATGCATCCCCTCACTTGCTCTAGTTCCTGTGAATCCAGTTGCAGGGGACTCCTGGAGGGGAAGGGGAGCTTATGGGGAGTATCAGGCCTAAGGTCATGCAGGTCATGTGGACAAACCTGTCTTAATCTCTGTAATGGCCTAGGTGACACTATAATTATCCCCACTTCACAGATCAGGAGACTGAGATAGGTGGCTTGCATGCATCACACAATAATAAGTGGCAGAGTGGGATGCAAAGCCAGACGTTTTGATTCCAAGTACAGCGCTCTTGTCCCTCTGCTAGAGCTGCTCAGTAAGAGTACAGTTCTCCTCTGGGGGCCCCAAAGGGCAGCAGAGAGGAGCAGAGTGGCAAGTTCCCTCGGTTCCTAGCTTCCTCATCTGTAAAATGGGGCTAATGATAGCATCTGCCCCCTGGGGTGGTTGTCAGAGGCAATGAGATGATGAAGGGAATGCACTTAGCACACGACTTGGTGCATGGTAAGAACTCAGGTGTGTGCTGAGCCCTGAAGGACATGACCAGACAGAGAAGGGAACTCACAGGCCTGACTTGTGAGGAATGGTTAAAGAAACCAGGCCCTTTAGCCAGGAAGAGAGAAGGCTGCCTCCTAACAGAGGCTGGGTTGTAAAAAGAAAAGAAGATTTGACTTGTTCTGTGTGGCTCCAACAGGGATGACTGGGTCTATATGGAGACTGATGGAATTCAGCTAGAGAGAAGCAAGAAGTTTCTAATCACCAGTGTGGGGCAAAGAAGAAATAGCAACCTCACCCAGGGGTGACATTTAGATCAGATTTCTTTAAAGGTCCCTTCCTTTTCACACGGGAAAATATAAAATTCCATGAGTAGTAGGCATATGGTCCCGGAGAGAGGCGAGTCCAGGTGTGGGCACAGGGGGTGGCGGCCCGTGTGGTTCCAGGCCTGGTGGGGCGCTCAGCGCCTTTCCTGCGCCTCCAGCCTGCTCCCTCTTGTGCGCCTCGCAACAGCTAAGCAAGGGAGGTCAAGTAATTATTGGGGAGCTCCCCATTATTCCTGATAGGGGCAAGAAGAGTTGAGTAGTTCAATGGGATCAAAGAATCTATTTTTTTAAAGGCGTTCTTTGTGTATATACTGTGATTTAATCCTATACTTCACGCAGATCCTCATTAACCCGAGGGGGATGGGCACGGTGTTCAGGATGGGGCCAGGCAGCACAGGGGTGGCAAGGAGGCAAAGCTAGCCCTGGGCGAAGCGAAGAATTCCTGCTCCCTGCCCAATTTAGCCAACGTGGTCTGTGGAACCAGAGTGGTGCCAGCTGATAGGACAGTGAACTTGGAGTTGCGGAGACTTGGGTTTCCATCTGCCTCCATCTCTTTGTCAACGGAAAAAAGCCAAACTCTGTAAAATAATATTAAAGAGATTTATTCTGAGCTAAATTTGAGGACCATGGCCCGGAGCCACTGCCAAGAGGCCTTGGGCAAGTGGACTCCATGTGACTGGGTTACAGTTTGGTTTTTATACATTTCAGGGAGGC